>OLKM01004137.1:10000-13300 GCA_900291075.1 Melanogrammus aeglefinus | reverse complement strand
AAACACACACAGGCACGCACACACACACACACACACACACACACACACACACACACACACACACACACACACACACACACACACACACACACACACACACAAACACAAACAACGACCCACAGACACACACAATATTGGCTTCCCATCGCTTCCCAGGATGCATCACTGCAGCACAAGGCTGCTCAGGACAGCGGGAGCGAATAGAGCAGTAGAAGACGTAGAAGTAGAACACAACAGAGTAGTACAGTAGGTAGAGTACAACAGAGTAGTATAGTAGGTAGATTACAACAGAGCCCAATAGAACAGAGCAGAATCAAAAGGAGGCCAGGATACGTAAACACAACACCTGACCGTGTAAATCTGTCCAATCAGTCACATTGAATTCCTTCACTCATTGTGGTGTCCACATGTCTGTCTGTCTATCTGTCCACAATCCACATGTCCGTCTCTCCTCTGTCTGCCTATCTGTCTGCCTCTCTTCAGAGAAAGAGAAAGAGAGAGAGGGAGCGCGAGAGAGACGGAGAGAGAGAGTGACAGAGAGAGAGAGAGAGAGAGAGAGAGAGAGAGAGAGAGAGAGAGAGAGAGAGAGAGAGAGAGAGAGACAGCATGTTTGTCATAGATTAATACACATGTTTCCTCGCCACTAAAACACCTCGCTGCGTCCTGCTACGAGCGTAAACAAAGTGGATATGCCAAGCGCAGTTGGAGCACACACACACACACACACACACACACACACACACACACACACACACACACACACACACACACACACACACACACACACACACACACACACACACACACATGCACGCACGCACCTATACATAAACACACACACGCTCACAGGCACAGACGCAAGCACACGCACACACACAGGCCGCTCCAGCGGAGACCTGTTACCTGAGTGACGGCTCGGTGCCTGACGGTCTAAACACTCATCGGCGTTAAGATTGCCTCACATATGAGCAGTAAAACCGGAGCGCGTTACCGTTCTCTTCGCGTCGGGTCCTGCTGCGGTCCGCTCGGCTTGGTGGGCGCCATCTTCCCGCAATTATTTGATTTCTGGTGGTTTCCTCCTCAGATGTGTGCGGACATGAAGCCGCGCGCCGCGGAGCTCCGACAGCAATGCGTCATGCGGGCGAACGGCTGATAAAACAAAGCCGCGCAGAGTCGCGTCGTGCCGCGCCGCCGTCTCGCCGCGTGGTTAGGGCGAGCGGAGAGCAGCGATGCGCCGCTGCAGGGGGGGCATGCCGAGCCGAGGGGGGCACCCGGCGCGCTGTCTCAACGGCTCCCGGTCCGGGTCTCTGCACACACGCGCGGCTGATGCTCGTCGCTCGTGGAATTCCTCAGCTACGGAAAACGGACGCGCCAAATCTTTACATGGACGTTGTTCCGTCGCGTGGCGGTGCGCGCGCGTGTGCGTGTGTGCGTGTGTGCGTGTGTGCGTGTGTGTGTGTGTGTGTGTGTGTGTGTGTGTGTGTGTGTGTGTAGTGTGGTGCGCGTGTGTGTGTGTGCGTGTGTGCACGTGTGTAGGCCCTACGTGTGTGTGCGTGTGTGTGGTTTGCTTGTGTCGTGTGTGTGTGTGTGTGTGTGTGTGTGTGTGTGTGTGTGTGTGTGTGTGTGTGTGTGGGGGGTGTGTGTCTGTATGTGTGTGTGTGTGTGTGTGTGTGTGTGTGTGTGTGTGTGTGTGTGTGTGTGCGTGCGTGCGTAGAAGTGTGCGCGTGAGTGTGCGCGCGTGCAGACGGTGCATGTGTGTGGACTCACCGGAACCTCCTCTGTGCTCCGCATGCAGGAGGACATGAGTTCATCACGTGTTGCTTCGTCTCGTTCCGTCCATCGAACCGCCGCGACGCCGCGAGCAGCTCCGCACGGTGGCGCGGAGACCCCCGCGGACACGGCGGGCGGGAGTTTAGATCTACAACTTTATGAGCCTCCTCATCACCTTAGCACTCAGCTCCTCGGCGGAAGAACACATGATGTACCGCTCGTTCAGAGGATCATGGATCATTCACGGTGCTCTATCAGGTCCGCGGCGCGATTCACCCTAGGCGACACGCGGAGGGTAGATCTTCCGTCAAGGTCACGGGCACGCGCGCGGATAAATACATATTTTGGTAGACTTTTATATATTTTATTATAGATAATATATTTATACATTATTATAATATATGAATACTATCCATTATTATAATATATATATATGTATATAAATACTACAGATTATTAAAATTTATATTTATTAATATTTTACATTATTATAATATATAAAATAATATATCATATATTATAATAATTGATTGTATAGATAATATATCTATTATACTAATATATTGATCTATAGATATTTTTAAAAACATATTGCTTTATCGATTAATATTCCTATATACATCGATAGATAGATTGTGTAGGCCTGTATAAGTATATAGTATATATAGTTTAATGGATCTGATGTTCGGATCCTCTTGAGTCCCGCCGCTCGTTGAGGTGAATCGCATATTTATGGTTTCATCTCATATTTTGATTAAAACAATGTTCACTGAATGTCTGCTTACTGAAGAGGCACACACACACACACACACACACACACACACACACACACACACACACACACACACACACACACACACACACACACACACACACACACACACACACACACACACACACACACACACACACACAGAGGCACACACGCACGCACGCACAAACACACACACACCTACACATAAACACACAAATAGGCTACACGCACACCCTGGTCATGAAGGTCAGAAGCCAGAAACTGTTGGACTAAGACTGGTGGACTACGACTGGGACCAATTTAGTCCCGCGGTCCCGGGTCACCTCTGCCCCAAGACACGGTCCAGATTCTCACAGCCCGACTTTTACTGACCGAATCGTGAGTATATGAAATCAGAAAAGTAGAGAGCCTGAGCCGTCTCTTCTGGTTCTCATCTTGCGGCCACTTCCCGCCCGTCCAGACCCCAACGAACCCGACTCGGAACGTCCGGAGGTCCGCCCTCTCCCCCAGCTTTGACCCGTCCCCTCCCCTTGCCTGGACCCGGCCGTCCCCTGGCTGGTGAACCGAGCGCCTATACCTGCCCACCCCATAGCTCCACGACCACATGTACCCGGGACAGCCGACCCGTGCGGACAAGAGCCCCGTCCGGACGCAAGTTGACTCGTGAGCGACGGGAAGCGTCTCCGGAGAGGAGTTAGTAACGAAGGAAGGACTGTCATGTTCTCTGACCTAGAGGGACCTAACCGGACTACCGGAGCTCGGGTCCGACCTTGTGG
>OLKM01004137.1:0-5000 GCA_900291075.1 Melanogrammus aeglefinus | reverse complement strand
AGAGCCAGGCTAACACTTTAGAGACCTGTTCCAACATGAAGTCAAATGTTTGGAGGGTTTCGTGGCGATTTAGGAAGACGTTTATCGCTTATTGTGAGAGCTCCAACGCAGTGCCGCGCCGTTGCAGATCATCGCGTGCACCCCATTATGTCCTGTGTTCAATCTGTCGTCCTCAGCAGCACGTCCGGAAGCTTCTGCTCATCACAAACAGGGACCAAGGACAGACGGACGGAGTGTGGAACACAAACCAGATCATCAGTGAGGCCGTGCAGAGAGACAGACAGACCACCCTGCAGGCAAGCATTGTGTGTGCGTGTTGTGTGTGTGGTGTGTTTGCGTGCATTGTGTGTTTGTTTGTGTTTTGCGTGTGTGTGTGTGTGTGCATGTGGTCTCTGTACTGTCTAACCCCTACCTGCTCTCTAATGACCTGTCCATACCGTCTAACCCCTACCTGTTCCTTAATGTTCTGTCCCTGTACTGTCTAACCCCTACCTGCTCCTTAATGACCTGTCTCTGTACTGTCTAACCCCTACCTGCTCCTTAATGACCTGTCTCTGTACTGTCTAACCCCTACCTGCTCCTTAATGACCTGTCTCTGCACTGTCTAACCCCTACCTGCTCCTGAATGACCTGTCTCTGTACTGTCTAACCCCTACCTGCTCTGTAATGACCTGTCCATACTGTCTAACCCCTACCAATCCCCGTAAGTCTGCTGAATGACTGAATAAGGCGGACATAGAGGACACTACGAGAAAGGCTCGTGAGGTTAAACGAGACCAAATGCATCATGGAGGGGAGGGAGTCCAGTAGAAGTTGTGACATTTGAAACCTTCAGCCAATCAGTCACTCGACCGTTTCGTTGCATTGTCAGGGACTCGTTGTCAGGGACTCGGAGATCAGTGAACGCTCCGTCTGTTTGATGTACGCTAATCCCGTGTGATCTTTTCAACAGTGCGGCGTGCCGTCCGTGGGGCGGTGCGCGCCGGTCCGTGCGCGAGTAGGTCCTGTGGAGCTACTCCTGCACGGACCGGCGCGCACCGGCGTTTGTCCACGGCGATGCGCGCCGGTCCTCGCGGGCGTGCACGGCTCCTGTCTCCTCAGTAATTGGCGAGCCTCCGCGCTTCGATGCGCTCGACCTTCATGACCTCGGAGACATTTCCATTTTTGTGAGCGGGAAAATAAAAAGCTCTTATTATTAATTACTAAAAGGCAAACATTCCTGGTGCCCCCCCCCCACCCTGTCAGCAGGCGTCCCGTCACTTGAGTCCCGAATGCTGAGAATCATTTCCATTCTCATTCATCAGCGATGCATTTGACCGCGCCTCCCACCCCATCAAGATCCCCCCCACGTCCCCACCACACCACCCCCTCCTTGTACTGGCAGCTCCCAGTATAACCAGTAGTCGACTGTGGTTGTACTTGGCCGCTCCCAGTAGAAACGGGAGTAGACAGGGGTTGTACTGGCCAGCTACCAGTGTAGTAGACTGTGGTTGTACCACCATCATCACCCTCATATTTATGCATAAATATATATATTTATCTTACCAGCATGACCTCTCCAATCAGCAGCGTTGAAGTGTGTCTGTAACAACAATGCGAGGGTCTGCGTCGCCCGGGGTGTTTGTGGGTACATGCCCGCGCGTGCGTCTGAGAGTGCGTGTTCGAGTGGTCATGAGTATTCATGACAATTCCTTTGACTTATTTGGTCTCAAAACACCCAATCATCTCTGCGTCGCGTCGCTCACCTTCTGCGGCTCAGGAGGTGAGCGCTACCTGGGATGTAAACACTGTTTAACATCCCATAATATCCAATCAGGGCGGAGAGCGGCCCTCTGCCCGTGCTTCAGGCCGCCTCCGCCGTCGGCGGTCTCAACAACACGTCTTCCGAAGGACGTGAGGAACGGTTCCGCCGAGCGGCGTTCCTGAGGAGATGGATTACAGGACGCTCCTCGCGAGATGTTCCCCGCGTCGGCGCACTGGGGCTTGACCTTCTCATAATTACATCCTGAGTACATTGGCGTCCAGACGCAGAGAGGGGGATTAGAGGACGGGCTTTACCGGGCCGCTGTCGGCCGTTCCCTGGACGTTAATTAGCGGTCGTTATCTTCTGTATTACTTGTTCATGTGTCCCGTTCAACAGGCGTTGGACGGCGTGGAATAAAGGCAGAGGGCGACAGAGCAGCCTGGGGTTGGGCCAGTAAATGAGGTTTATTCGTAACATTTGGTTTACATTGTGGAACCAGGAACCATGCATCCAAGCTTGTTAAATACTAATTATACATAAAGTCCACATCACAGACAAACACAAGAGCACGCCTTTTTCCCGTTCGGCCCGACCTGAACAGTATGTACAGACCCCCTCCCCCACCTTAACCCTCCCCCACCCACTCCCAACTCCACCTCCTGACGGAGCACGACCCCCCCCACCTGAACCCTCCCCCACCCACTCCCACCCTTCCAGACCCAATGCTCCACCCTGAAGGACGCTGTCCGCCGATCGTGGCGGTGAGGAGACATCAAGCCCCGCCTTCCCCTCAGTCCTTGGCCCTCATTAGTCGGTTGCATAGATAAGACAACAGAACGTCAGCAGGTGGGCGGATCTGACCAGGGGCGGTTCCAGAGGGGAGCAGGTCACTGGGGCACCCCAGGCCCGGACCACCTCTTTCATAGGGGGGCAGCCGGCCGGACCCTGGCTAATGCTGAGAAGCTTTTCTTATAGGTTCTGTTTGATGACGCTACTTGTTCCTCGGCAGTTGTACTGCATACTATTGATGACTCAACCACCTTGACGAATACCTTCTGGGTTGATTGAGATGCCGGTAGGGGGTGGCGAGGAGGATGGTGGGGTTGGTGATGAGGGGGTTGACTACGTCACTACTGGCTACCAGGGATCTAGGGGCGTCGCTCCTCTGGTGCTGGTCGCCCGCTGGCTGATCTATCCACAACTTCCTCAGTACCTATGGCGTTCCGTTCCCGGATCGGATAGGAATCTGTGATTCCTATTCCTATCTGTGAAATGTTGTTGCCGATACAAATCAATTACTTTAACCCCAGATATCACAACATATTTTATATGATTTGTAGAAGAAATACACGTCTTGCTTACTGTGCAACAGCTGGGAGATATTTTAGTCTTTATAAGTGCGTGGCGCAGGCTAAGGAGGTTAGCCTGCTAGCATTACGCATGGTGGGCTTGAACTTAGCAGCAGCACTATGGAAGTTAGCCTGCTGGCATAACACATAGGCGGCTAGGACCCAGTGGTGGTGCTAAGGGCGTTAGCCTACTAGCATAAAACACATGTGGCTACGATCTTGTGGTGGTGCTAAAGAAGTTAGCCAGCTAGCATTAAAAAAAGGTAGCTAGGGCTTAGCAGTGGTGCTTAGGACAGTTAGCAGCTTGCATAGCACAGCCATGGCTAAACAAGAGCTGTAACCTGGATAGGACCTGGTTAGGCTAAGGTGCTCTCTACTCTACAGACAGCATAACACTCACACACACACACACACGCACACACACACAGACACACACACGCGCGCGCGCATGCGCACACACACATACATACACACACACAGACACACACACTGTGTGTCTGTGTGTGTGTTTGTGTGTCTGTGTTAGTGTTTGTCTGTGTGTGTGTGTCTGTGTGCGCGTGTGTGTCTGTGTGTGTCTATGTTGTGTCTGTGTGTGTATTCTGACTAGGAGGACAGGAACAGGCAGCAGAACAGCGTGAACAGGTAGTAGAATTGAAAAGCTGATTTCAGTCCAGTTATTGGATTCAGATCAATAGTTTGTGGCATTTGACTTATCCTGCTTAGTGGCAGACGGGCCGAGCTTAGTAAGTCATCACCGTTGTCATGGTGACAGGTGAACCACCCCGAGAACGTTCAGAATCATCCTCTCCTCCCATTGGCTGTGGCGGCTGTGAGTCAAGACCTCACCATCTGGGAGCCAAGCAGGTACGAGGAGAAAGAGGACGATGGGACCGGGTCCAGAGGTCTGAGGAGGTCTAGAGGAGGTCTGAGGGGGTCTAGAGGAGGTCTGAGGGGGTCTAGAGGAGGTCTGGGGTCCAGAGGTCTGCAGGAGGTCTGGGGGAGGTCTGCTGGAGGTCTGGGGTCCAGGGTCTGGGCTCCGGTCCAGGCCCTGGTGAAGCAGCCCGTCAGCGGGGAAGAGAGCCACCCTGAAGCCCTACAGATGGAACCTGGGGCCCACAACCATGCTGCTGGAGAAGAGAGGGGGAGAGGACGGAAACCAGATATAAGTGTGGATGTGAACACGAGACCGTCAGAGTGTATGTACAATGGTGCGCCATCTGGGGCACGCTAGCCGTGTGAGAGAGAGAGAGAGAGAGAGAGAGAGAGAGAGAGAGAGAGAGAGAGAGAGAGAGAGAGAGAGAGAGAGAGAGAGAGAGAGAGAGAGAGAGAGAGAGAGAGAGAGAGAGAGAGAGAGAGAGAGAGAGAGAGAGAGAGAGAGAGAGAGAGACAGGGACAGAGAGAGAGAGAGAGAGAGAGAGAGGGGGAGAGAGAGAGAGAGAGAGAGAGAGAGAGAGAGAGAGAGAGAGACGGGGACAGAGAGAGAGAGGGGGAGATCAAACACAGCACAATTAAAACATTGATGTTTACCAGGTTGAATTATTTCTTGTCTTGTCTTGTTACTATGTTCTATCATTATGTCCTATTGTGTTATATTAGTATGATCTATTGTGTTCCATCATTGCGTTCTATTGTGTTCTATAACTGTATTTTATTGTTTTCTATCAGTGTGTTCGATTGTGTTTTATTGTGTTCTATACAGGTATGTAAAAACTCTTCCGAAATGCAAGCAAAAACATGTTTGTCTCTAAATAGACACTGGATCTGCCTGGTGCCTTCTCTCTCTCTCTCTCTCTCTCTCTCTCTCTCTCTCTCTCTCTCTCTCTCTCTCTCTCTCTCTCTCTCTCTCTCTCTCTCTCTCTCTCTCTCTCTCTCTCTCCCCCTCTCTCTCCCTCCCTCTCTGTCTCTCT
>OLKM01004136.1:0-25011 GCA_900291075.1 Melanogrammus aeglefinus | reverse complement strand
GCGTTATAAGACCCCAACACAGAGAGCAGCAAAGTTATAAAAGACCCCCCAAAACAGGAGAGCAGAGCTTATAAGAAAGACCCCCAACACAGAGAGCAGCGTTGTTTTAAAAGACCCCCAACACAGAGAGCGGCGCGTTATAAAAGACCCCCAACACAGAGAGCAAGCGCTATATAAGACCCCCAACACAGAGAGCAGCGCGTTATAAAAAACCTCCCAACACAGAGAGCAGCCGCGTTATAAAAACCCCCGAGCGAGCAGGAGAGCCGCGCGCTATAAGACCCCCAATTACAGCAGAGCAGCGTGTTATAAAAGTACCCCCAAAACAGAGAGCAGCGAGCGTTATGAAGGAGAGACCCCCAACACAGAGAGCAGTGCTATAAAAGACCCCCAACACAGAGAGCACCGTGTTAATAAAACCCCCAACACAGAGAGCAGGGCGTTATAAAAGACGCCCAACACAGAGAGCAGCGCGTTATAAGGACCCCCAACAACAGAGAGCAGCAAGTTAAAAGACCCCCAAAACACAGAGAGCAGAGCGTTTATAAAAAGACCCCCAACACAGAGAGCAGCGTGTTATAAAAGACCCCCAACACAGGAGCAGCGTGTTATTTAAAAAAAAAAGAAACCCCCCCCCAAAACCAACAGAAAAAAAAAAAGGGGGGGGAAAGCCCAGGCGCGTTATTAAAAAGACCCCAACAACAGAAGCAGCGTGTTATAAGACCCCCAACGATAGAGAGCGAGCGTGTGAGTAAAAGGACCCCCAACACAGAGAGCAGCGTGTTTTTAAAAGACCCCCAACACAGAGAGCGGCGCGTTAGTAAAAGAGCCCGCAGAGAGCGAGAGAGCAGCGCTTTATAAGACCCCAACACAAGAGAGCAGTTCCGCGTTATAAAAGACCCCCCAAACACAGAGAGCAGCGCCGTTATAAAAGACCCCCAACACAGAGAGCCGCGCGCTATAGACCCCAATACAAAGAGAGCAGCGTGTTATAAAAGACCGCCAACACACAGAGAGCAGCGCGTTATATAAAAGACCCCCAACACAGAGTGCAGCGTGTTATAAAAGACCCCCAACAACAGAGAGCAGCGTGTTATTAAGAAGACCCCAACCACAAGAAGAGCAGCGCGTTATAAAAGACCCCAACACAGAGAGCAGCGCGTTATATAAAGACCCCCAACACAGAGAGCAGCCGCTGTTATAAGAGTCCCCCAACACAGAGGAGCAGAGCGTATAAAAGAACACCAGACCAACACAGAGAGCAGCGTGTTATAAAGACCCCGACACAGAGAGCGACGCGTTATAATAAGACCCCCAACACAGAAAGCAGCGGTGTTATAATGACCCCCAAAGACAGAGAGCAGCGCATTATAAAAGACGCCCAACAAAGAGAGCAGCGTGTTATAAAAGACCCCCACACACAGCGAGCAGCGCGTATAAAGACCCCCAACACACGACCGGAGAAGCGCGCACGTAATAAGACCAACACAACAGCACGAGCTAGCCCCCAACACAGCGAGCCTCGCGTATAAAAGACCCCATACACAGAGAGCCAGCGTGTTATAAAAGAGACCCCAACACAGAGAGCAGCGCGTTATAAGAGACCCCACACACAGAGCAGCGTGTTATAAAAAGACCCCAACACAGAGAGCAGCGCCGTTATAAAGACCCCAACACAGAGAGCAGCTGATTATAAAAGACCCCCACACAGTGAGCAGCGTGTTATATAAGACCCCAACACAGAGAGCAGCGCGTTATAAAAGACACCCCCAACACAGAGAGCAGCGCGTTATAAAAGAACGCCCAACACAGAGAGCAGCGTGTTATGAAAGACCCCCAACACAGTGACCTCACGTTATAAAAGACCCACCAACACAGAGAGCAGCGTGTTTATAAGAGACCCCCACACAGAGAGCAGCGCTTGATAAGACCCCCCACACAGGAGAGCGCGCGTGCTATAAGACGCCCCAACACAGAGAGCAGCGTGTTATAAAAGACCCCGAACCACACAGAGAGCCAGCGCATTTTAAAAGACCCAAAACAGAGAGCAGCGCGTTATAAAAGACCCCCAAACACAGAGAGCAGCGCGTATATAAGACCACCAACACAGAGAGCAGCCCGTTATAAAAGACCCCCAACACAGGAGAGCAGCGTGTTATAAAAGACCCCCAACACAGAGAGCAGCGCGTTATAAAGACCCCCAACACAGAGAGCAGCGTGTTATAAAAGACCCCCAACAGAGAGAGCAGCGTGTATAAAGACTCCTACAACACAGAGAGCAGCGTGTTATAAGACCCCTAACACAGAGAGAGCAGCCGTTATAAGAGCCCCACACAGAGAGCCAGCGTGTTTATAAAAGACCACGAAACACAGGAGAGCAGCGCGTTATAAAAGACCCCCAACACAGAGAAGGGGCCAGCGTGTTAATAAAAGACCCCAACACAGAGAGCAGCGCAGTTATAAGACCCCCAACACAGAGAGCAGCGCGCGTTATAAAAGACCCCCAACCACCAGAGAGCAGCTCGTTATAAAGACCCCCACACACAGAGAGCCGGCGTGCTATAAGACACAACAACACAGAGAGCAGCGAGTTATAAAAGACCCCCAAGACAGAGAGCAGCGTGATATAAGAGACCACCAACACAGAGAGCAGCATGTTATAAGAGACCCCCAAACACAGAGAGCAGCAGCGTTATAAGGACCCCAAACACAGAGAGCCAGCGCATTATAAAAGACCCCCAACTACAGAGAGCAGCGCGTTATAAAAGACCCCCACCACAGAGAGCAGCGCGTTATAAGACCCCCAACACAGAGAGCAGCGCTGTTATAAAAGACCCCCAACACAGAGAGCCAGCGCATTATAAAGACCCCAACACAGAGAGCAGCTGTGTTATAAAGACCCCCAACACAGAAAGCAGCGCGTTATAAGAGACCCCCAAAACAGAGAGCAGCGCGTTAATAAAAGACCCACCAAACACAGAGAGATGCTGACAGCGCGTTATAAAAAGACCCCAAACACAGAGAGCACCGCGTTATATAAGACCCCCAACACCAGTAGCAGCGGTAATAAGACCCCCAACACAGATGAGCAGGAGTTATAAAACCCCCAACACAGAGAGCACCGCGTTATAAAAGGACCCCCAGACACAGAGAGCAGCCCGCTTATATAAGACCCCCAACACAGAGAGCAGCGCTGTTATAAAACGACCCAACACAGAGAGCAGCGCGTTATAAGAAAGGACCCCCAACACAGAGAGCAGCCGCGTTATAAAAGACCCCAACACAGAGAGCAGTGTGTATAAGCCCCCAACACAGAGAGCAGCGCTTATAAAAGACCCCCAACACAGAGATCAGCGCGTGTTATAAGAACCCCCAACACAGAGAGCAGCGTGTTATAAAGACCCCAATCACAGAGAGCAGCGCTTATAAAAGACCCCAACACAGAGAGCAGCGTGTTATAAAGACCCCCAACATACAGAGCAGGCAGCGCGTTTATAAAAGACCCCAACACAGAGAGCAAGCGTGTTATAAAAGACCCCCAACACAGAGAGCGGCGCGTTATATAAAGACCCCCAACACAGAGAGCAGCGCGTTTATATAAGACCCCCAACAGAGCAGCAGCGTTATTATAAGACCCCCAACACAGAGAGCAGCCGTGTTATAAGACCCAACACAAGAGCAGCGCGTTATAAAAGACCCCTAACAGAGAGCAGCGTGTATAAAAAGACCCACAACACAGAGAGCAGCGCGTTATAAAAAGACCCCAACACAGAGAGCAGCGCCGCTTATAAAAGACCCCCAACACAGAGAGCAGCGTGTTATAAAAAGACCCCCAACACAGAGAGCAGCAAAGTTTATAAAAGACCCCAAACACAGAGAGCAGCGTGTTATATAAAAGACCCCCAACACAGCAGAGCAGCGCGCTCTATAAAAGACCCCCCAACACAGGAGAGCAGCGTTGTATAAGACCCCAACACAGAGAGCAGCCCGTTTATAAAAGAGCACCCCCAACACAGGAGAGCCAGCGCGTTATAAGACCCCCAACACAGAGAGCAGCGCGCGGGTGTATAAAAGACCGCCAACACGGAGAGCAGCGCGTTTGATAAAAGACCCCCAACACAGTGAGAGCAGCCCGTTATAAAAAGACCCCAACACAGAGAGCAGCGCGTTATAAAGACCGCCAACCACAGAGAGCAGCGCGTTATAAAAGAACCCCAACACAGAGAGGAGCAGCGCTTGATAAGACCCCAAAGAGCAGCGTGTTTATAAAAGACCCCCAACACATGAGAGCCAGCGCGTATAAAAAACCCCCCAACACAGAGAGCAGCCGCGTTTATAAAAGACCCCCAACACAGAGAGCAGCGCGTTATAAAAGGACCCCCAACACAGAGAGCAGGCTCTGTTATAAAAGACAATCAACACAGTGAGCCGCAGCGCTATAAGAGCCCCCAAACACAGAGAGCAGCGCCTGTTATAAAAGACCCCCAACACAGAGAGCACCGTTTCTGTATAAAAAAAAGACACCCAATCCACAGAAAGCAGCCAGGTTATATAAAGACCCCCAACACAGAGAGCAGCGCGTTATAAAAGACCCCAACACAGAGAGCAGCGCGTTATTAATGACCCCCAACACAGAGAGCGGCGTCTTATAAAAGACCCCACAACACAGAGAGCAGCGTGTTATAAAGACCCCAACATAGAGAGCAGCGCCAGTTATAAAGACCCCCAACACACAGAGAGCAGCGCGTTATAAAAGACCCCCAACACAGAGAGCAGCCGCGTTATAAAAGACCCTCCAACACAGAGAGCAGCGCTGTTATAAAAGACCCCCAACACAGAGAGCATGCGCTCGATATAAGACCCCCAACACAGAGAGCAGGCGCTGTTATAAAAGACCCCCAACACAGAGAGCAGCGGCGTTATAAAAGACCCCCAACACAGAGAGCAGCGCGTTATAAAAGACCCCCACACACAGAGAGCAGCGCGGTTTTAAGACCCCCAACATACAGAGAGCGCAGGCGTTATAAAAGACCCCCAACACAGAGAGCGCCAGCGACGTTATAAAAGACCCCCAACACAGAGAGCAGCCGTCGTTTATAAAAGACCCCCAACACAGGGAGCGCAGCGTTATAAAAGACCACCAACACAGAGAGCAGCGTTTATAAAAGACCCCCAACACAGAGAGCAGCGTGTTATAAGACCCCCACACAGAGAAGCAGCGTGTTATAAAAAAGACCCCCAACACAGAGAGCAGCTGTGGTTATAAAAGACCCCCAACACAGAGAGAGCAGCAGCGCGTATATTTAAAAGACCCCAACACAGAGAGCACCGCTTGTATAAAGACGCCCCCAACACAGAGAGCAGCCGTGTAATAAAAGACCCCCAACACAGAGAGCAGCGCGTTATAAAAGACCCCCAAACACAGAGAGCCAGCGCGTTATAAAAGACCCCCAACACAGAGAGAGCGCGTGTTATAAAAGACCCCCCAACACAGAGTAGCAGCGCGTGTTATAAAAAGACACCCCGCAACACAGAGAGCAGCGTCGTTATAAAAGGACCCTCAACCACAGAGAGCAGCGCGTTATAAAAGACCCCCAACACAGAGAGCAGCGCGTTATAAAAGACCCCCAACACCAGAGAGCAGCCGCGCGTTATAAAAAGACCCCCAACACAGAGAGCAGCGCGTTATAAAGAACCCCCAACACAGAGAGCAGCTGTTTTATAAAGACCCCCAACACAGAGAGCAGCGCGTTATAAAAGACCCCCCAACACAGAGAGGCAGCGCGTTATAAAAGACCCCCAACACAGAGAGCAGCAGCGTGTTCATAAAAGACCCCCAACACAGAGAGCAGCGCGTTATATAAGACCCCCAACACAGAGAGCAGCGACGTTATATAAAAAGACCCCCAACAGAGAGAGCAGCCAGCGTGTTATAAAAGACCCCACACAGAGAGAGCAGCGCGTTATAAAAGACCCCCCAAAGCAGCAGGTATGAGAACAGCGCCAACATTTATAAGAGCGCGAACATACCCCCCAAACACAGAGAGCAGCGCGTTTATAAAAGACCCCCAACACAGAGAGCCAGCGCGGTTATAAAAGATCCCCAACCACAGAGAGCAGCGCGCTTATAAGACCCCCAACACAAGAGAGCAGCGTGTTATAAAAAGACCCCCAACACAGGAGAGCAGCGCATTATAAAAGACCCCCAACACAGAGAGCAGCGCGTTATAAAAAGCACCAAGAGCAGCGCGTTACGTAACACAGCAGCAGCGAGCCAGCGTTTATTAAGAGCACTCCCAACACAGAGATGCAGCATGCTTATAAAGACCCCCAACACAGAGAGCAGCGCGTTATAAAAGACCCCCAACACAGAGAGCAGCCGCGGTCTATAAAGACCCAACACAGAGAGCAGCGTGTTATAAAAAGACCCCCAACACACGAGAGCAGCGCTGTTATTATAAAAGACCCCCAACACAGAGAGCAGCGCTTTATAAGACACCCCAACACAGAGCAGCAGCGTGGTTATAAAAAGACCCCCAAACACATAGAAGCAGCGTCGTTATAAAAGACCCCCAACACAGAGTAGCGCGTGTATACTAAAAGACCCCCAACACAGAGAGCAGCGGCTTTATAAAAGACCCCCAACACAGAGAGCAGCGCGTTTTATAAGACCCCCACAGAGAGCAGCGCGCGTTATAAAAGACCCCAACACAGGAGAGCAGCCGCGTTATAAAAGACCCCCAACACAGAGAGCAGCGCGTTATAAGACCCCCAACACAGAGAGCAGCGTGTTATAAAAGACCCCCAACACAGAGAGCAGCGCTTTATAAGACCCCCAAAGAGCAGCGTGTTATAAAAGACCCCCAACACAGAGAGCAGCGCGTTATAAGACCCCCAACAGAGAGAGCAGCCCATTATAAAAGACCCCCAACAGAGAGAGCAGCGTGTTATAAAAGACCCCCAACACAGGGAGAGCAGCGTGTTATAAAAGACCCCCAACACAGGAGAGCGCAGCGCGTTATTAAAAAGACCCCCAACACAGAGAGCAGCGCGCTTATAAGACCCCCAACACAGAGAGCAGCCGCTTTATAAAAGCCCCCAACACAGAGGAGCAGCGCGTTATAAAAGACCCCCAACACAGAGAGCAGCGGCGTTATAAAAGACCCCCAACACAGAGAGCAGCGCATTTATAAGGACCCCCAACACAGAGAGCAGCGCGTTATTAAAAGCACCCCAACACAGAGAGCAGCGCGTTGATATAAAAGACCCCCCAACACAGAGAGCAGCGCGTTATATAAGACCCCCAACACAGAGAGCAGCGGGTTATAAAAGACACCCCCAACCACAAGAAGCAGGGCGTTATAAAAGACCCCCAACACACAGGAAGCAGCGCGTTTATAAAGACCTCCCAACACAGAGAGCAGCGCGTTATAAAAGACCCAACACAGAGAGCAGCGCGTTTATAAAAGAACCCCCAACACAGGAGAGCAGCGTGTTATAAGGACCCCCAACACAGAGAGCAGCGTGTTATAAAAGACCCCCAACACAGAGAGCAGCGCTGTTATAAGACCCCCAACACAGAGAGCAGCGCGTGTTATATTAAAAGACCCCCCAACACAGAGAGCAGGCGTGTTTATAAAGGACCCCCACACAGAGAGCAGCCGTGTTATAAAAGCCCCCCCAACACAGAGAGCAGCGCGTTTATAAAGACCCCCAACACAGAGAGCAGCGCGTTATTAAAAGACCCCCAACACAGAGAGCCAGCGCGTTTATAAGACCCCCAACACAGAGAGCAGCGTGTTATAAAAGACCCCCAAACACAGAGAGCAGCGCTTTTATTAAAAGACCCGAACACACAGAGAGCAGCGCGTTATTAAAAGACCCCCAACACAGAGAGCAGCGCTGTTATAAGAAGACCCCAAACAGAGAGCAGCGCGTTTATAAAAGGACCCCCAACACAGAGAGAGCAGCGTGTTATAAAAAGACCCCCACACACAGAGGCAAGCCGCGTTATTAAGAGACCCCCACACAGAGAAGCAGCGTGTTATAAAAGACCCCCAAAACACGAGAGCAGCACGTTATAAAAGCCCCCCAACACATGAGAGCAGCAGCGCGATCTATAAGAGCCCCCAACACAGAGAGCAGCGTGTTATAAAAGACCCCCAACACAGAGAGCAGCGCGTTATAAAAGACCCCCAACACAGAGAGCAGCGCGTTATAAGACCCCCAACAGAGAGAGCAGCCCATTATAAAAGACCCCCAACACAGAGAGCAGCGCGTTATAAAAGACCCCCAACACAGAGAGCAGCGCGTTATAAAAGACCCCCAACACAGAGAGCAGCGCGTTATAAAAGACCCCCAACACAGAGAGCAGCGCGTTATAAAAGACCCCCAACACAGAGAGCAGCGCGTTTTAAAGGACCCCCAACACAGAGAGCAGCGTGTTATAAAAGACCCCCAACACAGAAAGCAGCGCGTTATAAGAGACCCCCAAAACAGAGAGCAGCGCGTTATAAAAGACCCCCAACACAGAGAGCAGCGCGTTATAAAAGACCCCCAACACAGAGAACCGCACGTTATAAAAGACCCCAAACACAGAGAGCAGCGTGTTATAAAAGACCCCCAACACAGAGAGCAGCGCGTTATAAAAGACCCCCAACACAGAGAGCAGCGCGTTATAAGAGACCCCCAACACAGAGAGCAGTGCGTTATAAGACCAGCAACACAGAGAGCAGCGCGTTATAAAAGACCCCCAACACAGAGAGCAGCGCGTTATAAAAGACCCCCAACACAGAGAGCAGCGTGTTATAAAAGACCCCCAACACAGAGAGCAGCGCGTTATAAAAGACCCCCAACACAGAGAGCAGCGCGTTATAAAAGACCCCCAACACAGAGAGCAGCGCGTTATAAAAGACCCCCAACACAGAGAGCAGCGCGTTATAAGACCCCCAACACAGAGAGCAGCGCTTTATAAAGACCCCCAACACAGAGAGCAGCCGCGTTTATAAGACCCTCAACACAGAGAGAGCAGCGTGTATATAAAAGACCCCCAACACAGAGAGCAGCGCGTTATAAAGACCCCCAACACAGGAGAGCAGCGTGTTATAAAAGACCCCCAACACAGAGAGCAGCGCGTTATATAAAGAGACCCCCAACACAGAGAGCAGCAGCGTGTTATAAAAGACCCCCAACACAGAGAGCAGCGTGTTATAAAAGACCCCCAACACAGAGAGCAGCGCGTGTTATAAAAGACCCCCAACACAGAGAGCAGCGCGTTATAAAAGACCCCCAACACAGAGAGCAGCGCGTTATAAAAGACCCCCAACACAGAGAGCAGCGCGTTATAAGACCCCAACACAGAGAGCAGCGGTTATAAAAGACCCCCAACACAGAGAGCAGCGGTTATAAAAGACCCCCAACACAGAGAGCAGCGCGTTATAAAGACCCCCAACACAGAGAGCAGCGGTTATAAGACCCCCAACACAGAGAGCAGCGTTATAAAAGACCCCCAACACAGAGAGCAGCGCGTTATAAAAGACCCCCAACACAGAGAGCAGCGCGTTATAAGACCCCCAACACAGAGAGCAGCGTGTTATAAAAGACCCCCAACACAGAGAGCACCGTGTTATAAAAGACCCCCAACACAGAGAGCAGCGCGTAATAAAAGACGCCCAACAAAGAGAGCAGCGTGTTATAAAAGACCCCCAACACAGAGAGCAGCGCGTTATAAAAGACGCCCAACAAAGAGAGCAGCGTGTTATAAAAGAACCCCCAAAAAAGAGAGCACCGCGTTATAAAAGACGCCCAACAAAGAGAACCTCACTTAATAAAAGACCCCCAACACAGAGAGCAGCGCGCTATAAAAGACCCCCAACACAGAGAGCAGCGCGTTATAAAAGACCCCAACACAGAGAGCAGCAGCGTGTTATAAAGAGACCCCCAACACAGAGAGCAGCGCGTTATAAAAGACCCCCAACACAGAGAGAGCAGCGCTTTATAAGACCCCCAACACAGAGAGCAGCGCGTTATAAAAGACCCCCAACACAGAGAGCAGCGCTTTATAAGACCCCCAACACAGAGAGCCGGCGCGCTATAAGACCCCCAACACAGAGAGCAGCGTGTTATAAAAGACCCCCAACACAGAGAGCAGCGTGTTATAAAAGACCCCCAACACAGAGAGCAGCGTGTTATAAAAGACCCCCAACACAGAGAGCAGCGCGTTATAAAAGACCCCCAACACAGAGAGCAGCGCGTTATAAAAGACCCCCAACACAGAGAGCAGCGCGTTATAAAAGACCCCCAACACAGAGAGCAGCGCGTTTATAAGACCCCCAACACAGAGAGAGCAGCGTGTTATAAAAGACCCCCCAACACAGAGAGCAGCGCGTTATAAAAGACCCCCACACACAGAGAGCAGCGCGTTATAAAAGACCCCCAACACAGAGAGCAGCGCGTTATAAAAGACCCCCCAACACAGAGAGCAGCGCTTTATAAGACCCCCAAACAGAGAGAGCAGCGTGTTATAAAAGACCCCCAACACAGAGAGCAGCGCGTTATAAAAGACCCCCAACACAGAGAGCAGCGCGTTATAAAAGACCCCCAACACAGAGAGCAGCGCGTTATAAAAGACCCCCAACACAGAGAGAGCGCGTTATAAAAGACCCCCAACACAGAGAGCAGCGTGTTATAAAAGACCCCCAACACAGAGAGCAGCGCGTTATAAAAGACCCCCAACACAGAGAGCAGCGCGTTATAAGAGACCCCCAACACAGAGAGCAGCGCGTTATAAAAGACCCCCAACACAGAGAGCAGCGCGTTATAAAAGACCCCCAACACAGAGAGCCGCGCGCTATAAGACCCCCAACACAGAGAGCAGCGTGTTATAAAAGACCCCCAACACAGAGAGCAGCCGCGTTATATAAGAAACAAGAGCAGGATACCACCCAACACACAGAGAGCAGCGTCGTTTATAAAAGACCCCCCAACACAGAGAGCAGCGTGTTATAAAAGACCCCAACACAGAGAGCAGCGTGTTATAAAAGACCCCCAACACAGAGAGCAGCGTCGTTATAAAAGACCCCCAACACAGAGAGCAGCGCGTTATAAAAGACCCCCAACACAGAGAGCAGCGCGTTATAAAAGACCCCCCACACAGAGAGCAGGTCAGTTATATAAAAGACCCCCAACACAGAGAGCAGCGCGTTATAAAAGGACCCCCAACACAGAGAGCAGCGCGTTTTATAAAAGACCCCCAACACAGAGAGCAGCGCGTTTAATAAGACCCCCAACACAGAGAGCAGCGCGTTTATAAAAGACCCCCAACACAGAGAGCAGCCGCGTTATAAAAGACCCCCAAACAGAGAGCAGCGCGTTATAAAAGACCCCCAACACAGAGAGCAGCGCGTTATAAAAGACCCCCAACACAGAGAGCAGCGGTTATAAAAGACCCCCAACACAGAGAGCAGCGGTTATAAGACCCCCAACACAGAGAGCAGCGTTATAAAGACCCCCAACACAGAGAGCAGCGGTTATAAGACCCCCAACACAGAGAGCAGCGGTTATAAAAGACCCCCAACACAGAGAGCAGCGGTTATAAGACCCCCAACACAGAGAGCAGCGTGTTATAAAAGACCCCCAACACAGAGAGCAGCGCGTTATAAAAGACCCCCAACACAGAGAGCAGCGTGTTATAAAAGACCCCCAACACAGAGAGCAGCGTGTTATAAAAGACCCCCAACACAGAGAGCAGCGCGTTATAAAAGACCCCCAACACAGAGAGCAGCGTGTTATAAAAGACCCCCAACACAGAGAGCAGCGCGTTATAAAAGACCCCCAACACAGAGAGCAGCGTGTTATAAAAGAACCCCCAAAAAAGAGAGCACCGCGTTATAAAAGACGCCCAACAAAGAGAACCTCACTTAATAAAAGACCCCCAACACAGAGAGCAGCGCGCTATAAAAGACCCCCAACACAGAGAGCAGCGCGTTATAAAAGACCCCCAACACAGAGAGCCGCGCGCTATAAGACCCCCAACACAGAGAGCAGCGTGTTATAAAAGACCCCCGACACAGAGAGCAGCGCGTTATAAAAGACCGCCAACACAGAGAGCAGCACGTTATAAGACCCCCAACACAGAAAGCAGCGCGTTATAAAAGACCCCCAACACAGAGAGCAGCGCGTTATAAAAGACCGCCAACACAGAGAGGCAGCGCGTTATAAAAGACCCCCCACAAGCAGCAAGAGAGCAGGCGCTGTTATAAAGACCCCCAACAGAGCAGCAGCGTGTTATAAAAGACCCCCAACACAGAGAGCAGCGCGTTATAAAAGACCCCCAACACAGAGAGCAGCGCGTTATAAAAGACCCCCAACACAGAGAGCAGCGCGTTATAAGACCCCCAACAGAGAGAGCAGCCCGTTATAAAAGACCCCCAACAGAGAGAGCAGCGTGTTATAAAAGACCCCCAACACAGAGAGCAGCGCGTTATAAAAGACCCCCAACACAGAGAGCAGCGCTTTATAAGAGACCCCCAACACAGAGAGCAGCGCGTTATAAAAGACCCCCAACACAGAGAGCAGCGCGTTATAAAAGACCCCCAACACAGAGAGCAGCGCGCTATAAGACCCCCAACACAGAGAGCAGCGTGTTATAAAAAGACCCCCAACACAGAGAGCAGCGCGTTATAAAAGACCCCCAACACAGAGAGCCAGCGCGTTATAAAAGACCCCCAACACAGAGAGCCAGCGCGTTATAAGACCCCCAACACAGAGAGCAGCAAGTTATAAAAAGACCCCCCAACACAGAGAGCAGACGCGTTTATAAAAGACCCCCAACACAGAGAGCAGCTTGTTATAAAAAGACCCCCAACACAGGAGAGCAGCGTGTTATAAAAGACCCCCAACACAGAGAGGCAGAGCGTTATTAAAAGACCCCCAACACAGAGAGCAGCGTGTTATAAAAGACCCCCAACACAGAGATAGCAGCGTGTTATAAGACCCCCAACACAGAGAGCAGCGTGTTATAAAAGACCCCCAACACAGAGAGCAGCGTGTTTTAAAAAGACCCCCAACACAGGAGAGCGGCGCGGTTATAAAAAGACCCCCAACACAGAGGAGCAGGCGCTTTATAAAGACCCCCAACACACAGAGAGCAGCGCGTTATAAAAGACCCCCAACACAGAGAGCAGCGCGTTATAAAAGACCCCCAAACACAGAGAGCAGCACGTTATAAAAGACCCCCAACACAGGAGAGCAGCGTGTTATATAAAGACCCCCCAACACAGAGAGCACCGTGTTATAAGAGACCCCCAACACAGAGAGCAGTACGTTATAAAAAGACCCCCAACACAGAGAGCAGCGCGTTATAAGAGAGACCCCACAACAGAGAGAGCAGCGCGTTTATAAAAGACCCCCAACACAGAGAGCAGCGCTTTAAAAGACCCCCAACACAGAGAGCAGCGCATTATAAAAGACCCCCAAACACAGAGAGCAGCGGCGTTATAAAAGACCCCCAACACAGAGAGCCGCGCGCGCTATAAGACCCCCAACACAGAGAGCAGCGCTTTATAAGACCCCCAACACAGAGAGCAGCGCGTTATAAAAGACCCCCAACACAGAGAGCAGCGCGTTATAAAAGACCCCCAACACAGAAGACCGCGTCTATTAAAAGACCCCCAACACAGAGAGCAGCGCGTTATAAAAGACCCCCAACACAGAGAGCAGCGCGTTATAAAAGACCCCCAACACAGAGAGCAGCGCGTTATAAAAGACCCCCAACACAGAGAGCAGCGCGTTATAAAAGACCGCCAACACAGAGAGCAGCGCGTTATAAAAGACCCCCAACACAGAGAGCAGCGCTTTATAAGACCCCCAAAGAGCAGCGTGTTATAAAAGACCCCCAACACAGAGAGCAGCGCGTTATAAAAGACCCCCAACACAGAGAGCAGCGCGTTATAAAAGACCCCCAACACAGAGAGCAGCGCGTTTATAAGACCCCCAACACAGAGAGCAGCGCGTTATAAAAGACCCCCAACACAGAGAGCAGCGCGTTATAAAAGACCCCCAACACAGAGAGCAGCGTGTTATAAAAGACCCCCAACACAGAGAGCAGCGTGTTATAAAAGACCCCCAACACAGAGAGCAGTACGTGTTATAAAAGACCCCCAACACAGAGAGCAGCGCGTTATAAGAGACCCCCAACAGAGAGCAGCGCGTTATAAAAGACCCCCAACACAGAGAGCAGCGCTTTATAAGACCCCCAACACAGAGAGCACCGCATTATAAAAGACCCCCAATACAGAGAGCAGCGCGTTATAAAAGACCCCAAAC
The DNA here is from genome assembly GCA_900291075.1 of Melanogrammus aeglefinus. NCBI lineage: Eukaryota > Metazoa > Chordata > Actinopteri > Gadiformes > Gadidae > Melanogrammus > Melanogrammus aeglefinus. Next base: position 10,686 of record OLKM01004136.1, on the reverse strand, counting down.
ACAGAGAGCAGCGCGTTATAAAAGACCCCCAACACAGAATGCAGCGCGTTATAAGAGACCCCCAAAACAGAGAGCAGCGCGTTATAAAAGACCCCCAACACAGAGAGCCGCGCGTTATAAAAGACCCCCAACACAGAGAGCAGCGCGTTATAAGACCCCCAACACAGAGAGCAGCGTGTTATAAAAGACCCCCAAAACAGAGAGCAGCACGTTATAAAAGACCCCCAACACAGAGAGCCGCGCGCTATAAGACCCCCAACACAGAGAGCAGCGTGTTATAAAAGACCCCCAACACAGAGAGCACCGTGTTATAAAAGACCCCCAACACAGAGAGCAGCGCGTAATAAAAGACGCCCCAACAAAGAGAGCAGCGTGTTATAAAAGAACCCCCAAAAAAGGAGAGCACCGCGTTATATAAAGACGCCCAACAAAGAGAACCTCACTTAATAAAAGACCCCCAACACAGAGGAGCAGCGCGCTATAAAAGACCCCCCAACACAGAGAGCAGCGCGCGTTATAAAAAGACCGCCAACACAGAGAGCAGCGCGTTATAAGACCCCCAACACAGAAAGCCAGCGCGTTATAAAAGACCCCAACACAGAGAGCAGCGCGGTTATAAAAGACCGCCAACACAGAGAGCAGCGCGTTATAAAAGACCCCCAACACAGAGAGCAGCGCTTTTATAAGACCCCCAAAGAGAGCAGCGCGTTTATAAAAGACCCCCAACACAGAGAGCAGCGCGTTATAAAAGACCCCCAACACAGAGAGCAGCGCGTTATAAAAGACCCCCAACACAGAGAGCAGCGCGTTATAAAAGACCCCCAACACAGAGAGCAGCGTGTTATAAAAGACCCCCAACACAGAGAGCAGCGCGTTATAAAAGACCCCCAAACACAGAGAGCAGCGCGTTATAAAAGACCCCCAACACAGAGAGCAGCGCGTTATAAAAGACCCCCAACACAGAGAGCAGCGCGTTATAAAAGACCCCCAACACAGAGAGCAGCGCGTTATAAGACCCCCAACACAGAGAGCAGCGCGTTATAAAAGACCCCCAACACAGAGAGCAGTGCGTTATAAAAGACCCCCAACACAGAGAGCAGCGCGTTATAAAAGACCCCCAACACAGAGAGCAGCGCGTTATAAGACCCCCAACACAGAGAGCAGCAAGTTATAAAAGACCCCCAACACAGAGAGCAGAGCGTTATAAAAGACCCCCAACACAGAGAGCAGCGTGTTATAAAAGACCCCCAACACAGAGAGCAGAGCGTTATAAAAGACCCCCAACACAGAGAGCAGCGTGTTATAAAAGACCCCCAACACCAACCTGGTCTCACAGGAATCCGTGTAATGACTACGGACGCTTAACTCGAAATCCGTAGCCACATCACGGAAACACGCCAATTTCCGTGATGTGGCCACGGAATTCGCTCCAATGCAAGTTAATGACACTGATGTTCCGTGGCTCACACACGGATCCCCGTTTCAACGAGCGAGTCGACCACGGGCGCTAAACTCAAAGTCCGTGGTGGTCTCACGGATGATCACTTAAATCGTCCGTGATGTGGCCACGGAAATTGCTCCAATGCAAGTAAATGACACTGTTATTCCGTGGCTCACACACGGATCCCCGTTTCAATGAGCGAGTCGACCACGGGCGCTTAACTCACAGTCCGTGGTGGTCTCACGGAATCACTTAAATTGTCCGTGATGTGGCTACGGAATTGGCTCCAATGCAAGTAAATGACACTGTTATTCCGTGGCTCACACACGGATCCCCGTTTCAACGAGCGAGTCGACCACGGGCGCTTAACTCACAGTCCGTGTTGGTCTCACGGAATCACTTAAATCGTCCGTGATGTGGCCACGGAATTTGCTCCAATGCAAGTAAATGACACTGTTATTCCGTGGCTCACACACGGATCCCCGTTTCAACGAGCGAGTCGACCACGGGCGCTTAACTCACAGTCCGTGTTGGTCTCACGGAATCACTTAAATCGTCCGTGATGTGGCTACGGAATTGGCTCCAATGCAAGTAAATGACACTGTTATTCCGTGGCTCACACACGGATCCCCGTTTCAACGAGCGAGTCGACCACGGGCGCTTAACTCACAGTCCGTGGTGGTCTCACGGAATCACTTAAATTGTTCCGTGATGTGGGCTACGGAATTGGCTCCAATGCATACTAAATGACACTGTTATTCCGTGGCTCACACACGGATCCCCGTTTCAACGAGCGAGTCGACCACCGGGCGCTTAACTCACAGTCCGTGTGTTGGTCTCACGGAATCACTTAAATTGTCCGTGATGTGGCTACGGAATTGGCTCCAATGCAAGTAAATGAACACTGTTATTCCGTGGCTCACACACGGATCCCCGTTTCAACGAGCGAGTCGACCACGGGCGCTTAACTTCACAGTCCGTGTTGGTCTCACGGAATCACTTAAATCGTCCGTGATGTGGCCACGGAATTTGCTCCAATGGCAAGTAAATGACACTTTTATTCCGTGGCTTACACACACGGATCCCCGTTTCAACGAGCGAGTCGACCACGGGCGCTTAACTCACAGTCCGTGTTGGTCTCACGGAATCACTTAAATCGTTCCGTGATGTGGCCACGGAATTTGCTACAATGCAAGTAAATGACACTGTTTATTCCGTGGCTCACACACGGATCCCCGTTTCAACGAGCGAGTCGACCACGGGCGCTTAACTCACAGTCCGTGTTGGTCTCACGGAATCACTTAAATCGTTCCGTTGATGTGGCCACGGAATTTGCTACCAATGCAAGTAAATGACACTGTTATTCCGTGGCTCACACACGGATCCCCGTTTCAACGAGCGAGTCGACCACGGGCTGCTTAACTCACAGTCCGTGTTGGTCTCACGGAATCACTTAAATCGTCCGTGATGTGGCCACGGAATTTGCTCCAATGCAAGTAAATGACACTGTTATATTCCGTGGCTCACACACGGATCCCCGTTTCAACGAGCGAGTCGACCACGGGGTGCTTAACTCACAGTCCGTGTTGGTCTCACGGAAATCACTTAAATCGGTCCGTGATGTGGCCACGGAATTTGCTCCAATGCAAGTAAATGACACTGTTATTCCGTGTCTCACACACGGAATCCCCGTTTCAACGAGCGAGTCGACCGACGGCGGCTTAACTCACAGTCCGTGGTGGGGTCTCACGGAATCACTTAAATTGTCCGTGATGTGGCTACGGAATTGGCTCCAATGCAAGTAAATGACACTGTTATTCCGTGGCTCACACACGGATCCCCGTTTCAACGAGCGAGTCGACCACGGGTGCTTAACTCACAGTCCGTGTTGGTCTCACGAATCACTTAAATCGTCCGTGATGTGGCCACGGAATTTGCTCCAATGCAAGTAAATGACACTGTTATTCCGTGGCTCACACACGGGATCCCCGTTTTCAACGAGCGAGTCGACCACGGGGCGCTTAACTCACAGTCCGTGGTGGTCTCACGGAATCACTTAAATTGTCCGTGATGTGGCCACGGAATTTGGCTCCAATGCAAGTAAATGACACTGTTATTCCGTGGCTCACACACGAGAGAGAGAGAGAGAGAGAGAGAGAGAGAGAGAGAGAGAGAGAGAGAGAGAGAGAGAGAGAGAGAGAGAGAGAGAGAGAGAGAGAGAGAGAGAGAGAGAGAGAGAGAGAGAGAGAGCGCTTCAGAAGGGGTGTGGCAGAAAGTACAGTTCACCCTATGAAGGCTATGTGTCAAAACCACAAATGCAACAAAGGGTCAATGCTTTGTATTATGGATACTACAATTTTGGCAGCAGATAGCTGGGTACACACTCTATTATGTATCGTGCTCATGCTCACGAAAATAATTTATTGAACTGTGTCCCAGAGCACGGTTGTCTGACTTATTTTGTGCTACACATAACACAAACCATATCCTCTATTTTATTCGACTATAGAAGGGGTGTGCGCTGGTACAGGGCCCCCTCTTATTTACATGTCAAAACAACATATGCACCAAAGGGTAAATGTAGTATTAGGGATACTCTGATATCCCCGTTTTTTTTCAGCAGACCTCCTCAAATACATTTCGTGCCTATGCTCAGGAAGATTAATATTGAATTGTGTCCCAGAGCATGATTGTCCGACTTTATTCGTACTGCAGAACGAAATGTAAACCCATGCCTTTTGGATGGGAGCGTTTCTCAGAATATAAACAGGTATAGGCGATATATATATATATATATATATATATATATACATACATATGTCCTATATATATTTATATATTATATATTTATATATATATCACATATATCATGTATAGTACGATATATATATATATATACATATATACATACATACATATGTCCTATATATATTTAATTATTTATTTATTTATTATATACAGATCACCAGACCTCCTCGAAGCAACAAAAATGGTTATTAATTAATAATTTACTTTGGTAATCAACATTACTCTTTTTATTTTTTTAATCGCTGTCCGTTGGCTCATTACGTCACTCTGAGAGATGCGCACGGACATACATGGTAGTGACACAGCCTATAACCTATTTGGGAAAGCAAAACATCAAGCTCATTGATTTAACGAGCTAGGGTTTTTTTTAAATAATTCATTAAGTTATCATGTGGCAGAGGTCATTCCTCTTCCTGAGTGTTTATTCAATATTTCTGGTCATTGAAATGCTCATTGCTTCCTAATTGTGTCTAGTGTACCCCCCCCTCCCCAACCACCCACCCACCCAATATATTTCTTTAGAACATGGTCTAAATATAATTATGAGCCTTCGATTGATATCCAGACATTTTTTGCGGAGACACATTCCTGTTCCCCACTTGTATTGGAGTGAACGGCGATATCTACTTCTGTATGGAGGACTAAATGTGACACAATTAAATAAATAAATACACCATTAAATAATTACTTAAATGTGTCATTAATGAATTAAAATTGGAATTAAATACATAAATGTGTAATTAAATGTGTCATTAATTAATTCAAATACCGATTCATTTAATGTAAAATACATATATAATTATTTCACTATTTATATTTACATTTCATGGTCCTGCCTGGCAGTGCTTCTTGAATTGTCAAACTGTCAAACTCACCCATCAAAAGTTGGTAGGCGGAACCTAACGCCTGATTGGTTACCCTGCGCATCAAGCCAAGACAAATCAATTCCAGATAATGGATTGATGCAGAGCTAGTGAACACATTCCAATACACTGGGTGGCGCTATACTAGCTTTACTAGCTACATGCTCTGGGTCAGCAAGTCCTGCTTCTACATCCTCTGCTAAGTTTAAAATGTCTCTCACCAACTCCCTGGAAAGTTCATGGAGATTCTCCATCGTTTCTAACCAGGTACTCTACTTCAGACAAAAGCAATGGATCAGACTAGATTCGCGTTAGCCTCACCCACTGAGTTTGATGAGTGAGTTTGACAGTTTGACAATTCAAGAAGCACTGCAAGGCAGGACCATGAAATGTAAATGTAAATAGTGAAAATTAATTATATATGTATTTTACATTAAATGAATCGGTATTTGAATGAATTAATGACACATTTAATTACACATTTATGTATTTAATTCCAATTTTAATTCATTAATGACACATTTAAGTAATTATTTAATGGTGTATTTATTTATTTAATTGTGTGACATTTAGTCCTCCATACTTCTGGGCCACATGAAATGACGGACCCGTCCACAGCCCGCTGAAGCAGGTGCTATACGGCATCTGAGCACTGTTGGATTCCGGAACATTGTACTGTTTCTTGGGGCTTGGCTTGGGTCCTATAGGGCTCTACCGGAAGTGGCGTGACTTCCGGTAGAGCCCGGAAGTCTCTACCGGAAGACCTTGCAGCTTCACAGTGACACGATCGGTAAGTATCTCTACCACGTGTAATGTCTGTGCAATGTTAATTTCTTCAAAACACCAAACAAAGTTGTTGCCATAAACCTACCTAACTATTTTTTTTGCGTCATTTAGGGTGCATCGTGAAAGTTAGTTTCAGTCTGTTATGGTGTTGCAAACAAGATATATTAACTAGATGCCTCGTCCGCGCTGCTGGCCAATGGAGTCGAACGTCACCACTAAAGGCCATATTACAACAGTAAGCTGCTCACCCATACCATTGTGTTGGTAGTGGTACACGTACTTTTTAAATAGCCATAACTTGCTCAATTTTCAACCGATTTTCAAACGGTTTGGTTTGTTATAAACGTGACGTAGGCTAGTTATGACTGCATGCTTTTGATAGAATAATGAAAAATAGAATAATGTTCCAAAATAGGTACAATATCATAACCACGTTAATAACGTTTGTAATAAACCAAACCGTTTGTAAATCGGTTGAAAAATTGAGTTATGTGGTTATTTTAAAAGTACATGTACCACTACCAACACAATTTTATGGGTGAGCAGCACCTTACTGTGGTAAGATTGCCGCCTATGGTGACGTTCTAGACCCAGTATTAGGGCGAAAAGTGTATTTTTCCCCCTCCGTTTTCCTTGGCTGCGATTCAGAAAATATCTCCGTAAAGATGGATGATTGCGAAAACGCATCGCTGGTACTCCCTTTTAATGTACAGTTGGTAATTACATTTACCCAGGGGCTGTATTAGAAGCTACAAAAATAAGGTCGAAGCAAGTCGAATAATGTTATACTAGATACCATGGATTGGTCACAAATATCAGTCTAGAAATAGCTGAAATGCTTATTACACTACAGGATTATTGCCTTTATTACAACTGAGTTGAAAAACTGAAAGTGTTGTTTTATGGTTAAATCTCGCTTAACTTGAATTAAGGAATTTGTCATTTTTATACAATGGTATTTCTAATGATGTTTTTTCTTGTTTATGTTTACAGCAAAACTTAAAACAATGGCAAAGGGCGGTTTAAAAAAAGGCATGCGCTGCATGTCAGGTCCCCATTTATAATGGGTTTTAAGTATGCCCAACGTGCAAGGCACCACAGCCACAAAAAATGAGGCTAAAAAAGAAACTGGACAAGTTCCTAAATCAGAAAGATGCATGGGTGGCCAACACCAAACGTAACCAGGTCACCTCACATCTTTTCGATGACGCTGTCATTCTGGTAAGTAACATTACCATAGTACTAATGTTAGGTTAAGAATGTGGCGCCAACATCAGCTCTTCTATAAGTAAAATTTGCCTCTGAGTTGCTATTGAAACATACTGCTGTGGAGCTTGTGTCTCCATATATCTCTGGCACAATTTATTATTGTTTTTAAAGTTTTCTCTATTTTTTCAGGTCGAGAAGATGAATGCATTGGGGTGGAGGCCCATCCTCCTTCTTGAATATCCCAAGAAGGAGGGAAAGGATAGTCCCTCCCAGAGGGGCTTATTTCTTTCTGTTGGGGAACAGAAATGTTTGGATAATATAAAAGAAAATTTACAGCATAATTGTAGAAAGGTAATTTCACATTTACTCTGCATTATAACGTCTCTAAACAACCCCAATTCTGAAAAATGTAGGACACTGTAAAAATGTAATCACATCAAATAACAAAATGTACAAAAAAGGATTATGACAGATGTATGTTTACTTTGCATCACTCCTACCTTTCACATTTTGACCTAATTGTAAGTTCTTTGTGTTGCTTTCAGGAAAGAAAGTGCCATCAGATGCCACAAGTATGCCACAGGGTGAAGGAGAGGCCATTAATATTTCACATTTCGAGCCCGAAGACCCAATGAAAATACAAGGTGTGGTTAGCGCGTAGCTTTTATTGTCATCTTTCATATTTTTTTTGGTGAGAATGTGTGCTTCAGCAGCATATTATTATTATCATTATTATAGTACATTATTATCATAGTTAATATTCTATGTGTTTACACCTTTTGCAGAGACTCTCCATTCAGCCACCCCTACCACCAGCACCAACGGGGCGGTTAGAGCTGTGTTCAGCTGGTGTTGAACCTGAGACAGGTAACCCAAAAAAATCTTCAATGAAAGGACCATAATTCGGTGTGCTTAGCTTAATTATTGCTGTTTCAAATTTTGTTTGTGCCATATTTCACTTTTTTTAGTAGAATTTCCTTGAGCAGCCCACACATACGGTATATAATCTGACCTGCTTGCTTATTTTATATTGTTGTGTACACCTTTAGTGGAGACTGTCCTGAAGAGACCAGCGCTGCCACTGCCACCGACGAGGGTTCGCAAAGCTGATATTCTGCCATCTTTCACATTTATCCCTCCTAAGTTTAAATATTTCATTTTGTTTTGCATGTCTTCTTTCTTGAAATGAACATAATCGATGAAGTTCATTTCCATGCGCAATGTCACAAATACCCTTCTCTCTTTTATGGAGTTACAAGTTAAACCAAATACATCTCTAATCTCTAGACTGTTGAACTTGTGCTATATTTCACTTTTTTTTTAGTAGAATTTCCTTGAGCAGCCACCCATACGGTATATATCTTGACCTGCTTTGCTTATTTTATATATGTGTTGTACACCTTTTAGTGGAGACTGTCCTGAAGACCAGCGCTGCCACTGCCGCCGACGAGAGGTACACAGCCCAAAAACAGAGAAAAAAGAGTTCAGAAGGACAAGAGGTGTACCTAATCAACACAAAGCTGATATTCTGCCATCTCTTTACACATTATCCCTCCTAAAGTTAAATATTTCATTTGTTTTGCATGTCTTCTTTCTGAAATGAAACATTAATCGATGAAGTTCATTTCCATGCGCAATGTCACAAATACTCTTCTCTCTTTATGGAGTTACAAGTTACAACAAATACATCTAATCTCTAGACTGTTGAACTTGTGCTATATTTCACTTTTTTAGTAGAATTTCCTTGAGCAGCCACACATACGGTATATATCTGACCTGCTTGCTTATTTTATATTGTGTGTACACCTTTAGTGGAGACTGTCCTGAAGACCAGCGCCGCCATTGCCACCGACGAGGGTACACAGCCCAAAAACAGAAAAAGAGGTCAGAAAAGGACATACCGGTACCAACAAATACATCTAATCTGGTAGACTATTATATGATTAATTACATGATATGCTTGTTATTTTGATTTCTGCATGTATGTTAACATTTGGATTAACATACCACTGTTTGCTTGTGTCAAACAGTTTCTAAAAAAGAAAAGGATTGACCCGGCAACAGCCAGAAACTGCACCGGTAAGACCAGTAAGAAAGATGACGGTTATTTCCATACACTTCAATACACATACAATTGCAAAGAATACAAGGGATTGATGTACCAATACTGTTTAATCACTTTTTTTAGTTTATAATCACACTGCGAAGAAATGTATCAGTGATCCTACCAGATATGGATCACTGATTGGACCACAAATTGATTCTGGGATAATGTATGTAACGCAGGTCATTGTCGGGAAAATAAGCCCTGACAGGGCGAACAGGACACCGACGCGCAGCGGAGGTGTCTTGCTTCTCCCCGAAGGGGCTTATTTTCGTTAATGACCGGCGATCAGGCGCGTCGTTAGACCTGGGGCATTCGAGGCTATAGCCCCGGATCTTTTGGGAAATAGCCCCGGATCGCTTGTGCCGTCAAAAAAACAAAACCATAATGATGATGAAGATAAGCCCCGGTATAGTTTACTTCCTTTGTGGTCGTATTACCAGCGGCCACAGATGCAACATTTGTAGCGAGTGGAAACCGCAAAACTCTGACATGTCCATATATTGGGCAGATTTAGAATCAATTTGTTGCAGAATGTTGGCAAAATTCAGCGTTGGTATTCTTTCTTCCCTATGCATAGCGCATGTTGTCCATAATGCTGTTTCGTGCTGCTAGCCTTTTAGTGAGAGATCAGAGTGTTAGAAGGACCAGTAAATAAAATATCTTTGGCAAGATGGATATAAGAAGAGAGACCCGCAGTGAATTCAAACCCGGTCCACTTTGACATCGGGTAGATGCATGACAGTGGTACCGTAAAACTTCTATCACCTAATTTCAAACAAAACTTCTTGTTTCAGCAACGATGGGAAATACTATCAAATGTATTATTTTAAACCAGTATGAATTACCGTAGGCCTACACGTTTACCAGGCAATCGAATAACACACACGCGCGCGCGCAAGCAACGCACGCACAACACGCACGGCGAGCGGTAATCGGGAGAGTTGGGAGAATTCCCTGTGGGCCGCCGTTAACGCGTCAACGGCGCAACCAATTCGATTTTGTCTATAGGGGACAACTGAGCGCCCCCTCCCGAAGTGGTACAGCCCAGGTCGGCCTTGAACTGCGATTGGTCAGAAAGACGTAACAGCTAATGACAACATTGAACTCTCATGCAGGTTATAACAGAGTGACCCACTGTTGCGGTGTCCAACACGCATAAAATCAGCAGCCTTTGGACAACAACCCACCATAACGACAGACGACAGGGTTTTTGGGGAAAACAAAGTTTTATGGTTGACATTGACAATGATCGTGAGGTCAGTCCGACATGACGATTGTCTTTCTTTTTACTTCTCAAAACTAGTTACAGGGTTGAATGTTCATCAGCCCGATTTTTCAAATATTCTCGGAGGGAAACCCTTCCAAACACCCGTTTTAAAAGCTCTCTAACTTTGGGCTACAAGCCCCGAATGTTTCAATTGCTAGCAGCGCTCCTGCCTGGCGGATGATCTCTACATATCCCCGCTTAAATC
>OLKM01004135.1:0-25033 GCA_900291075.1 Melanogrammus aeglefinus | reverse complement strand
CCGGTGTCTGGGATTTTTGAACACAGTGATCACACGTGGTCTCTGTTTAGCCACCCAGTGCCTGAAGTGTAACGGTATGCATCAAACGCCATGCCTGTTCGATGAACCCACATATCTGTACGCCTTGTGTATAATCTGTCCCAGCCTTCGAAGTCATGATTGATACATTGGAGGGTGCATTAATACAGAAGGTGGGATTGGTGCTATACAAATCATAGGGTTCTACGAGGTTCGCGAGGAATTCTCGCTTTGCATTAGGCGTGTCTTTGAACACTAACAACACAAAGGGTCGGTACCCTTCACGGCAGAGTCAAGTGTCGCGATATAGCCCATGTTATAGGCTTGTGATCTGCACATCTATATCATCGTATCCCCCGAACATACAGTAAGATCCCGGGTGAGCCTGACTGACTTCCATTATGTCTTGCTGTTCTCACTGTCGCGGTTGGTGTCTGTGTTTTTGGACCGCGTTCTGATGCAAAATCATTGACGAACAAGACTTCTGGGACGTAACAATGCTCCAATCGAACACAAGACTTCTACTTCGTTATCTTCACGTCCATTGGTTAACGCACATTTGCCTCGATAATGGTCAAAAGGGCAACCCACAGATGATCAATTCATAAAACTTAAAATCTCATTCGTAGATATCAGTTTGGCCTTGGCGACCAGCTTCGGGAGTAATCCTTTGCCTGAACTTGGAGCCAGAACTGCCATATCATTGAAAATGACAATACAACACAAACAAACCACGCGAGTCAGACAATTTCGAGGGATGGAGGACAGATTCCTCTGATGTGATCCCGTTTGGATGGCGTAACCTCTCCTCCCACAGATGTGTGCTAATGTCCTCCACTGTGTTCCGTGTGGTCGGTAATGTTCCCCATTAAAATTCAAATTAAAATAATCTTCTGAAAACATCTTATTTCCATCATGTCTTCAGAGTAGCGCTATGGTTGAGACTATTAGTGATTGTAAGCTCAAATTCGAGTTATTTCTATTAGTTGTGAGGTTTGAATTTAAATGCATTGATAATATTCTCCTGATCCCCTTTCCCATCTCAACCGATGTTCAGCATGATTGATAAACAGTGATTGTGTAGTGAGTGGTGTGCACCTGATTGTGTGTGTTGTGGGTGTCGCATTACTTGTGTGCTTTCGTGCGTCGCTCGCTTTATTTTGTCTCCCTCTCAAGATATTTAAGTCTCCTCTCCATTGTGTGGACTGGATCCCTCTACATAACACACACACACACACTACACACTCTGTCAGCAAGAAATTCAGAGATACAGGTGGGTTGATGAAAGTCTGCAAGATCTTTTTCGCCAATTTGCTCACTAGTAAAAAAGTCTGTTGGGGGTCCGGAAAATTCACTTATATACGTCATGGAATACAATATCTATTATTATGATGAACCAGCTACCAATTGTACTTATAGCCTGTCCACTGAACCACATGTTTTGGTTTCACTTGACCATTAAAAGACACTACACGACAACAACTCCTTCTATTTTCAAAACACCCACTAAACTAACAAAGATGTAACATCTGAACGAACCCCCTTTTGTCCCTTTCTGACACCCCTGCTCGCGGAGGTCACCCACACACCTGAAGCGACGAGATGTTCCAAACCAAATAAAGAGTTTTTGGTCTCTATGTTTTGCTCTGATCAACAAAGCCATGTGGAGAGCATTCCGTCAAACCGACGGACCCCTATCGCTCTGCTCCTTCCAGATCAGCCAGACCGGTTTCCATGAAAAAATCACCAATTTTCCTAATGCTTTAGGGAAGACCTCGAGGTTTCCATGCACTTTACCCGCTGCGTGACATCGGCAGGGTATTGTATCAAACCCCCAGTAAGGACACTCCAATACCGCCTTACACCCTGAAACTACAACACAGGTGTAGTTAGGAAAAGAAACAGTTGTAATGCAGCGGTGGATATTGTTGCACTACTTGTTCCACTGTTAAAGAAACCTCCCTGTACCGTGTTACGGTCATAACTGGGACAATCACAGCAACCCACTCTATGTCATCCTGGACCAAACCAGGAAGGCGTACTCAATTTCAAATACAACAGGATCGCCCTCTAAACGGCAAACCTCGTAAGGGCAGCTAGCGCAGAGATGGGCGGAGAAACCAACACAGCCGTTCCTGTTTTGAACTGCCTACTGCCGAAACTCGTTCAATAAAGCCTTTCAGGAAAAATACGTGATTGTATTTCAATGGCCAGGCCAATACACTTTAAAATTTTACTCATGCTGGCCATAGTTTGTCTGCTCACCGTCAAAATTCCGTGTTTACAAGCCACCCCTGAGTCTCCAGCAACATCGCGAGCATGGAGGCCCGGAACCTGAACCGCGCAGTTCAACCCCAGAGCTGAGCCTCGAACACTTAGTCTGCTCTCAAGTATGATTCACTCAAGGGCTCATGCACATTTATGAGATATTTATGCCATCAAATCAGTGGTCTATTCCAGGACGTTTGACAATGTTATGAGCGTTGTAATTGTGAAGATGAAAAGTCCGGAGGCAAATGAAGAGGCAAATATATTATATTTATTATACAGCTATATTTAAATATTTGATTATTCTAGAAGATATATTGACATATAGAAGATATGACACCTCATTATTGTTATAGGTAATGATTAGTTAATTTAATAGCAATCATGTCACCTTAACATCGCCATCTTATAAACGGTTGAGTTTTAAAAGCATGAAAATAGTCAGTATAAAAATAAGGAACAGCGAAAATGTGCAGGTCCTGAGTTGAGAGACTTTGTCAGAGGAAAGGTCCCTCTTCAATTGTAAATGAAAAAAGTGGTTAAAGGGATTAATTCACCATTCAGACGGTCCCTAAGGCCATGAAACTCAACGGACGATTGGACTGATTGCTATTTGAAGTCTGCAAACTGCATCCAGACACACAGACGGGGTCTAGTAGCTGTGTGTGTGTGTGCGTGTGCGTGTGCGTGTGTGTGTGTGTGTGTGTGTGCGCGTGCGTGCGTGTTGCAGCCACAATTATTGCATTTGGAGGGGTCAGGTCAGGAGTCCTTCTTGGCCCGAGGCTGGAAACGTGTTAGACCCAGCCTTTGTGCGTGCCCGGCACTCCTCCCAGCTGTAAGACGGCGTGTACTGGAAGTGTCGCCGCGCCTTGTCCGAGCTCACGGTTGAAGAGGTGCAAAAAGCCACCGGCCACGAGTGTAGCGGTTGACACACGCGCGCCACTGCCCACACGGCCCGCAGCAGCCAGCGCAGCACGTCGTTGAGGACGGCGAGGAAACCAAAGCGCCGCCAGGGAGAAGTGCACCTGGCTGAAAGCCGAAAGCGCACGGACAGGAACTGCAGGTTGAAGTCCTCGTAGCTCTTGTAGGGCGATCGTCGTAGCAGAAGTACGGCCTGGCCGCCCACCGTCTGCGGTTGCTCCATCAGGCCCCGTGCCCGCCAGCAGGTGCATCCAGCCCACGTTGCCTAACGACGGGGAAACACACACACCCAGGGTTGATGGGTGCTGAAACGATGGATGGAATCCGGTACGACGGTTGTCATCTGGTAGGTCATAGAGAGGAGGTGGTGATTGGAAAAACATCCTGTTGCGTGTGTAGGTACACGAGGGAAGTCGCAGGGAAGTTACTGAGCGAGAGGCAGGAATTGGCGTCGACCGACGGTAACCTGTCCAGGGAAAGCACTCATGCTTCTTGATGACACATTTGTAATTTTCGGTTTCACAATCATTCTTGTTGAAACCGAATAAACAAAAATAAGAATGGAAAGAAAATAAAAATTATTGTTATAGGCGAGGTGGGCGGAGTTGCAGGGCGTCCAGCAGTGTGAATGATGGTGGAAGTGGCGGTTGGACCCACTTGTGGTGAAATGGTATAATTAGAGGAGACAAGGCTTATTGCAAGCAAGCGCAAGCGCGCGCACGCGCACACACACACACACACACACACACACACACACACACACACACACGCACACACACACACACACACACACACACACTTCCCCTTGCAAACTCTGTACTTCTTCTCTCTTCTGAAGCAGTTTTAGCCTGGCTCCGCCCTAATCCTATCAGTACTTTCACATCAATTCGAATTCTCCCTTCAGTGTCTAGTCTGCGAGTCTGCAACTGCGTATGTTAGTGCTTTCCTGCTCAAATCAGCGAACGGAGGGAAAGGCCGAGAACGATGACGTTAAAGTCAGCTCTCGTTGACGGACATCTTCACGCACGGTGTTTGGTTTGTTTACAGCCTGCCTCGCGACGTGATTCCCGGCCAAACGTTAGCGATTGGTTGTGGCAGATCCGGAGTGGCACCGGGCAGATCCAATAGTTTTAGGCCAAGTCCACACGTACCAAAACGATCTTTTTTTTCTCAGTTTTCCCTGGCATCGTTTCAAGAACATTTGCGTCCACACGGATCCATCTCAATACGACTCAAAAACGCTACTTCATGGTCCAGGCGTTATAGGTGGCGCTGTTTTTAGAAATTCACCGGAAACGGAGAGGAAGAGGCGGGAGGCATGCACAAAAAGCTGAGCGCGTATACAAAAATAAAACAAGTTAATAACGGCTTGTGTTGTTGTCCATTCAGTCTTTTTTGCTCAGTCGTGCGTGGGCCACAGGAAGCCAATATTTTGTGATAGTAACCCTAATAGAGCACAATATCTTCTCCAGCAGGGAACACGAGATGTAGTCGGCCATAGTTGTTTGTTATGAAGACGTCGTCACAGGTTACAAGAGGTTAACGCTCGAGGCTGTTGGCGAGATGAACATCATCGAAAACGCAAGTATGCTTTCGGAAGCCGTCCAGACGAACACTCAAGGGGTGCGTTTCTGAATTTATTCACCCTGGGACCTGGTTTCAGAAAACTCCGTTTTCATGCGATGCGTTTACAGGATTCGTGTGGACGATCGGCCAAAACGATGAAAAACATCTGCGTTTTAACCAAAAAACGGCTCCGTGTGGACGGGCCCTTAAACTTCAACAAACACCCGCCTTTAAGCGGGTCCAGACTCCCTGTGCAAATGAAATGAAGTACGAGAGTCTGGTGGGACCAGGCTAGAAGCAGTTGGCACCAGAACACCAACACCATGAAGCAGCACCAGCGTGGGAGCGGACCCCGAGCGGACCCCATCCCCCCCGGCCCCAGGCTCACCTGCGTAGACCCGGCCATGCTCCGTGTTCTTGGGACCCCTAGGATGAGCCGGCCCCCCGCCTGCACGCTCTTGTCGTAGAAGTCCTTCATGAGCTGGTGGTCCTCTCCGTAGATCCCGGTGGGCCGCAGGGAGCAGGTGTGCAGCGTCTTACCGCCGCTCAACTGGGAGAGAGGTGGGGGGGGGGGTGTTAGGCAGCGACTGGGGGGGGGGGGGTTCTACTTAAAGGACATTGAGCCCCCTTTCCACTCATTTCATCTAGGATGAAATGAGTGGTTAACACACACAGAAATTTTGAATATTGGTCCCGTCTCCATATTTGGCAAATTTCGAATGCGCCGCGAATGCTTCACAATGGCTGGCTATGGGCATTCACAAACACCCCATAACCATCGTTTTCAGAAATGTGAAATTCATCGAGTGGTTAGTGTTGTTCGTTGATGTTCCTCATCAAGTATTGTACCGAAATACAGTTTCTATCGTGTTCTATTTGGCATTTTGTAAATCGGCATTTTGTAAAGGAAACCGGAAACGGAAACGGGGGGGGGGGGGGTTGTAGTCTTTTCACTCGGTTCTCCGTATCAACAGTAGGGCTAGAACCGAGTGAAAAGACTATAACCTTTTCCGTTTCCGGTCCGGTTTCTGTTTAATTTACAAAATCACTGTGGATCAAACCTGGCATGTATACAGTGACATGCATGTCATACGTGTTCTGTGTCACAGCTTGGGGTGAATCATTTTTTTAAGGGACATCGCACTTTGTGTAGAAATCGCACAGCCAGCCATCAGCTACTGGTGAGAGCATTTGTTTTCTATTTGACTGCGTTCTATTTGACTGCGACAGCTCGCAAATTTAGGTTTAAGACTGCGGCTATCTGTTCTGTGATTGGCTCTCGATAGATACGATTAATATGCCCACGACACTCCAGTTATGAATCATTCTTTTGGGGAGCCCCTAAGGCTTAATCAATGTGTATAAACCGTGGGGTACCTCGGTGCCGTTCGCTCTGACCACCATGCGCTCCGCCTCCGCCTTGCTCCGGGGGTACGGCATGGCGTGAGCGATGTCGTAGGGCGTCTCTTCGTTTCCCCTGTTTGGAACAAAGAAACCAATAAAGTTTAACTTGTGGGACGTCCTAGTTTTAACGTCTGCGTTCCACAGACGGCCTTGTCTGGGCCACCCCGCTTCACACCGGGTTGGGCGAGTTCACGAGGGTCCCCGAACCGACTGAATCCGCTTAGAAATGGGGAATGAAAAAAAAAAATTGAAATCCGACGAGAGACTTCCGTGCCGGTTTCTGTTAATTGTTCAACATAGTGTTTCAGTCTGCTGCACTTTCTTTGTATTCCTTGTTCGACAGACGCCGCCTTTGTTTCTTTCATGAGATGGACTGGGACACCACTGTTCATGGTGACCTGCAGGCTTCCACCGCCCCCCCCCCCCCCCCCCCGGCTAACCCCCCCTGCCTTGTTGTCTCTGCGTTTCATAACGCCTGGACCTCCGACGGCTTCAAACGGGGCCAAGTGCAGCCGACCAACGGGGAGAAACTGGCAGATAAAGCGCGAGATGGCAATCGAAAGCACCCAGAGGCCAGTTCTTCAAAGACAAATGGAAAGAACAGAAGCCATGGAGGCTAATGGTGCTGGAAAAACGGAAAAACTTGAAGGCCGAGTGAGGAGGGGGGGAAGAACCCGGCAGGCACGGAAAACAGTGCGGATTAAAGACTATTTTTTTGTGACTGTGGTTGGACCACTTGATGTGATGTGGATGATTATAGAGAAAGGCTTATAGCACGCAGGCAAGCGCACACACAAACACAAACACACACACACACACACACACACACACACACACACACACACACACACACACACACACACACACACACGCACACACACGCACGCACACGCACACACACGTGGAAGACAGCTGAAAAGCATTTCCTGGCCCGCTCTTGGAGTGATGAGAACAACACATCTGTAGCCTTGTGGCAATAAGACCAAATCCCGTGTCAATTTGAGAGCTAGCTCCACGCTGTATGCTAGCTCCAGGCCATTTATTAGAACGACAGCCGACCCACAGGCCTTCGCCAGAGGAAGCGGGTGCCGCGCTGATTCCCATAATTCCTTTGGAAGAATGCTCCTCTCATCTTGAAGGGCCTCCTGCATTCCTTCAGGTTGAGCGTATCGCAACCCGAACCTCGAGTCCTGAATAAAAACACAAACCGCCCGAACGATATCCTTGAGGGGGATTCCATTGGATGTGCATATGTCTGATTTATTTTGGAAATTAATGGTAAATCCATCCAAATATATTTTCAGCAGAGATGTAAGGAGGTAGGAATAACTGACGTGAATTAACATGCAAAGAGTTTCAGGTCGGTCTGAGAATGAGGAGCGAGGAAATCTTATTTCTATTTTTCATATGCTAGATCTGTGTGCTTGCGCGCAGAGTGTCTTTAATTGAAAAAAGTATGTCTTCCTTTTCATGCCTAGCCAGAGGAACCTTCTCTTTTGTGCTGACTGCACACCGTTCATGTTTTCAGAAAACAAGAACAACATGTTGGGTTGGTGAGGAGGAAGAGCAAAAGGAGAATGAAGGAGGGGGAGGAGGAGGAGGAAGACGACAAAGGTGGAGCAGGAGGATGAAGAGAGAGAAGGAGGACGAAGAGGTAGGAGGAGGAAGAGGAGGATGAGGAAAACCATTAGGATGAGAGTGATCAGGAAGCCGTTTGAGAGGCGCACCTGATGAAGGGGTCTCCTTTGACGTTCGGGCCCACCACCTCCATGCTGCTGGTGTAGACCAGATACTGGACCCCAAGCTCCACACACGCCTGGATCACGTTCTCCGTCCCTGGGGACCGGAGAGGAAGCAAACAACGTTAGGAACAGATGAAAGCACGTCGATGAGTCAATACTTCAGTTGTCATCGCTCATGGGCTGGTCGTAACTGAAGGTTCACAGACAGCGGGATGAATTCTTTGATTGCTTGGGCAGGCGATGATGACAGGGGTACCTTTAAAGGAGACCTATTATTACCACCAGATGTGGAGTGTGATTAGCCTTAAAAGCCGTTTTAAAAAAATCTGCCCCATATGACATCACTAGTGGGCGTGTCCACCTAGATCTAGGTGGACACGCCCACTAGTGATGTCATATGGGGCAGATTTTTGAAACAGCTTGTAAGGCTAATCACACTCACACCTGGTGGTATAGTATCTCTGCCGGCTCAGACTACACGATTTCAGCCCGATTTTGCCCCGATTCTTTCGTCGCAGACAAATTTGCGAATCGTACACGATTTTGACCGGTCGGCGACGAGACGAGGTCTTGTAATGTGACATGCTTGCGATCTGCAATGTTTTCGTCTGCGACGTTCAAAAGCCCCACGACGAAAAGTTTGGCATGTCAGAATTTTTTGGGGAATCGCATGACTGTAGCCATCATGAGGGAACCACGCCCCCAGTTGCGTGAGGGAACCCTACGAACAGCTGGAGCTCAGTTGTGTACACACCTGACTTCAACTGCACTACACGCTGAGTACACAGTAGCCATGTTTCCATCCAAAGTGATTCGCATTACTGGGCAATGCGCATTAAAAGAAATTCGAATCATGTGTGTTTTCCATCAAAAGAACGGACTTTGGTGAAAACTACAAATTCGCGCGAGTTTTCTAAGTCACGCGAGATTTTCCGCGGGTTGGCATGGCAACCAGCCTGTAACTCCGTCGTTCCGTCGCAGCAGTCGGGGTCAAAGTGCGCTACGTCACACTTGATTCGCATACAGCTGTTTCCATCCCATTCGAATCAACCAAAACCCGGCCATAAGCGAGCCGGATTTTCATTTTGTGCGAATCTCAGGGGATTTTTAATGCGAATCACGGCGTTTCCATCATCATTTTCCGATGCGATACATCTAGATGCGCATCTAAACAGCTGATGGAAACGCACCTAATAAACCTACTAGGCTACTACAAAAAATGAATGCGATCAATAGCAAGAAGAAGAATGCTAATGAAGAAAACGAGAGAAAATGAAACAACATAATGGAGACAACTTTGGTTGAAATGCGGCAGTATATTTACATCGCTCATGTCACTCGCAACACAACTACTGTCAGGAGTTGCTGCATTGAGCAGATATAAAAACTACTGGAACCTTTAAGACAAAAATGTAAAAAAACATTTGTCAGTTCTAAACCTTTGATTTTCTAAATATCTTGTAAACGTGAATGATACAAAGTAAAGAGCATCGCACCCTATAATCTTGTAGTGTGGCCGGTCTTCCGACGAGACAACGCCCGATTTCCTGGCTCTGGGATCGTATAGTGTGACATGTTAAATCATGGAGGGATGTCTGAGAATCGTGTAGTCTGAGCCGGCCATAAGCTCAACTTGAGTTTCTTCGTAAAGTGTTTGTCGTTGGCAGTTCGTGTCAACAGAAAACAAGGCTAAGCTACAATTTACCCTGCAAACACTGTGATCCAGGCTGTTTTACGTCTGTTCCGAATATTCCCCGATGACAGGGAGGCAATGTCAGGGAGTTGACATTAAAACATGAATTGTGACTCATTGTGTGGAAAACAGCCATAGAATAATCATTCTGTGGGCGTATGATTTTAGTCTGAAAAAGCAAAACACAAACGAACCCAAAGGGCAAATGGACGTGCGTTGCAACACGATGAGATATATGACATTTTTATATATAAATATATTCAGTGGTTCTAGCAGGGCTGGGTCCACCACAGCTCGCAAATTATAACCATCATTTATCATGCCCCGACATATAATCAGTTCACAAAAACACAACTCCCAGACAAGCCAGAGGTGGGGGTAAGTCACTCATGTGGAAGTCACAAGCGAGCCTCAAGTCATCACCATTAAGTCTCAAGCAAGTCCCGAGTCACTGTGGGGAGAATCAAGCAAGTCACAAGTCATCGCTCAGGTCAAGCAAGTCACAAGTCAAGTCACACAAAAATCTGATGATCTAACCCAGTTTCCACATTTAAAAATCGGTAAAGAGTGGTTCATAAGTTGAGTTTTATTTCAACATTAACAATAACAATGTCTTAACATTAACAATAACTCAAAATATTCCAAACATTCCAAAACCATTATGTGAATAGTTTGAAAATGTTTTTTATGATCATTGATCATATGATCATAATTTCTAACTTAAGTCTAACTTTAAAAAAAGTCATTTTGAGTCTTTGAGTCTTAAGTCTAAGTCAAGTCTCAAGTCATGAAGACCAAGTCAAAGTCAAGTCGAGTCCTTTATCAGTGTTAGCCAAGCAAGAATTGTAAGATAAAAAAGGAGTGAAATTGGTGTGGTCAGTGAAGAGAAAAGCCCTCACCTGCCCCACGCAAGAGACGTTTAACGAGATACAGAGTGGAACGTCATCCCCTCCTCATCCTGGGTTTAATTTCATGTACGGGAATTCTCAACGTGGGAGAGGAGGGAGGCCCACAACACCAAAAACCATCCTGGGGGGGGGGGGAGGAGGCAACACAATCCTGGGTGAGGCCGTCTGAAAATGAGCTCAGAATAATTTGTGGTTGGACTACGACGCCGTTGGGTTTGGAGAGTAGGAAGTGGCTTAGCGGAGGGGGGGGACAGATGGATTGGACTCGGGTGTGCCACTCCCTGCCAGAACATTCCGGGTTCAATCCCAACAAAAGAAGGTAGAGCGGTTGGCTGGCAGCCAAAAGGTTGCTAGTTCGATTCCCAGAGAGTCGTGGTGTCCCAGGGTAAGACACCTAACCCCGACTGCTTACCATTGGGCTGGCTGGCACATTCCATGGCTGATGCCGCTTGTTAGGCAGTATTGTAAAGCACTTTGAGTGGCAACAACTGGTTAGAGAAGCGCTGTATAATTACAGTCCATTCACCAATTTAGTCCCTTTTTGTCCATTGAACCGCTGAATTGACGCACTCGGACCGGGCCGGGTACAAAAGGAGGCATCTGGCGTCACGGCGTGTTTGTGCGCTCGTTTAACTCCCACCTGTGACGTTGACGGCGGTGGATGACAGCCGGGGGACACCTTGTGCCAGAACGTCCACCAGGCTGGCGGAGTGGAAGACCACGGTCAGCCCGCGCACGGGCCTCCCGCACGCTGACGTAGTCCGTGATGTCCCCCTGAGCACCGTCACCTGCACCCCGTCTGAGGAGGGAGGGAGGAAGCAGGACGCATGAACAAAAGGGGGTTCGGGTTATACATGTTCCATCTGGAGAATGATAACTCAGGGCTGGCTCAGGAGATAGAGAGGGTTGGCTGTTAACGGAAAGTTCGCTAGTTCGATCCCGGCTCTTTCCTAGCGTGAGGATAGGTGTCTCTGAGCGAGAGACCTCTGCTCCTGACGAGCTGGCTGTCTCCTTGCATGGGTGACTCCGCCGTCAGTGTATGAATGTGTGCATGAACGGATGAATGTGAGGCAGTATTGTAAAGCGCTTTGAGCAGCCACTGGTTAGGAAAGCGCTGTATAAATTTATTTATCACAAGTCTACTTTAACAAGGCCTCAACATACTCAATAAAACCAAGGGCAATAAGGCTTTATGAGGCATTATCTTACTCAATTGAAGCCAAGATAAATAAGGATTGTTTTGCCCGGTGACTTGGAGTCAGGCATCACATATGCTGCAGGCCGTAGCCACAGGCCATAGGATGGGGGGGCTTTTAGGGCTAGGATTAGTTTTCCAAGGCCAGGACAATTCAATGTTTAACAACAAAAACACTAGCTTGTTTACTTTCTTCCCCCATTAGCTAAGTCAATTGCTTAATATTTCCTGTATGTCAACAACCGTTTTACCATCAACAAAAAGAAAAACCCAGAAAGTAAAACATCTTTTTCGTGTTCATTATTCAGTACAGCCAGTCTCAATCTGTAATAGATTGAGACCTGATTATTGATTAATGATTTGTTGTATGAAAATAAATTACTTATTTTGTGTCCCCCAGCAGGTTCTTATACATTCATATGAGCTTTGCTCAGATCTGGCAACACAACAATAATTCATTGCCTTGAATAGTTCTTCTCTTTGTCTTTTAATTATTTAGTTTACTATTATCGGGCACCCTGTATGTCATCAACTGGCATCCACTAAAGGACTGCTCAAAAGATTGTACCATGCACGCAGGGGGTATAAGGTCCTCTGCTTGGGTGCCGATTGGTTGGAAGCAAGCCAATATTAAATTAAATAACTAAACCGATTTTATGGCTCATAGGTATTAAAAATTATGGCCCATTCTTGTGTTCTACTGTGGAAACAACAGAGAAATACAGCCTTGTGTGGTTGTGTTTTCTTATACAGTAGCTGAAGTAGGCTGTTAAGTCATAAGGGCAAGCTTTGTGATATTCTATGCCCCTGATGATAAGGGATGCCAACATTTAAACAACTGTTTAACCATTAACCCACAATATCATTCTGTCAGTTAAAAGCTGACGATGGATTGACTCGTGGATGGCTGCGTTTTTATTAGTAAGAAACGGTGTAGTTCTGATATTTATTAATGTACCGCGTCATTGAATTTTCTAATAGTCCTATTCATAAAGGAATGGGAATTTTCGAACGAGAATTATGAAAAAAAAAAAGTAAATTGGCTGAGAGTGGAGACATGTCATAGAAGAGATGACATCTTATTGTAATGCAACCATATCCTTTACAATTGCTCCAGTAACTTGTGGTTGAGATTTTGATGCAGAGATCAACTGGAATTTGGATTTAACAGAAAGGCACTTATTCACATTGAAACATCTCAGAAATGGAAATCCAAGGATAGAAATAGAAAAATAGAAAAAAAACAACGAAGATCCACCAATCACGAATCCAATTCGGCGCGAAAGGGATTGATGATTGCGGGAATCCAAGAAAGAAGAGGCAGTGCTTCCTCTACCATCCAAACAGTTTTATCTGCGCTCTGCACGGCGAGACGGGGTCTTACAACCTAACCCCACCCAACCCGGTGCACCGGAGGACCCGTG
Source organism: Melanogrammus aeglefinus (assembly GCA_900291075.1). Classification (NCBI taxonomy): domain Eukaryota; kingdom Metazoa; phylum Chordata; class Actinopteri; order Gadiformes; family Gadidae; genus Melanogrammus; species Melanogrammus aeglefinus. The sequence continues at coordinate 11,894 of OLKM01004135.1, read as the reverse complement.
TTAACCTGTGCTCTGCTCGGTAAGACGGGGGTCCACCACCTGTTCCGAAGAGCCTGATCTCACACAACCGGTTCTCCTTCTCCCCAGTGTCACGCCGAGCAGGTGGCGGCCGGAGGAAGCCACGAATCCCCGGTGCCCAGGTTGACCAGGTAGGCTACGTACCCGTCAGACTCATCGTGGGTGACAGAGCTGCAAGTCCTATGGTCCGCCTACACAGTGTATGCGAGAGGCTTCAAGAGTCGCTATTGGAGGCAGCAACTCGGTCCTTCTTCGGAGCGTCCACCCTTTATGGGCGTTCACAGTGGCTCGGCATCTAGCTGACTGATCTTTGAGCAAGGCAATGAAGTTTTGAACGACCAGACATATATTGATGAATAATCCTTCACCCCTAGTGGTCATCGAACACCGATCGAACCAAACTGAAGAGTTCGTGGTGTTTATATGAAAGCGCTCAGTGTTCGGCTATATCATGTCGGTCCAAGTCTTCAAGAGGGGTGTTTGAATGTAGGCCTGTGTGTGCAAAACGTCAATGTTCACCTTATTTTTTTGAGAAAGCGCTGTTTTCTATTAAGTTGGGCTACTTATTTTTCGAGCTGACTGCGTCTCCCGAATTCTGCTGACGCTTTTATTAAAAGCCACTTACCACCATTAATTCTCTTTTACGCATTGACGGCGGAGTCCGCCACGCAGGGCGACAGTCAGCCGTCCGAGTGAGGGTTCTTGCCCCCACACACTCTCACACTCAAGCAGCCGGATCGAACAACCCTGTGGTTGTCAGTCACCCTCTACCTCCTGAGCGACTGCCTCCAGAGCAACCGTGCGCCACTTCTGTGATCGACCGCTGGTATGAAAATGGATTCTCTGAACCGATCACAGGTGGGTGGTACTTCTTTGTAGCCTGGCCCAGAGCCAGAGAGAATAGAATACAATATACATGTTACATCTATCACTCGCGTCTATCGTTTTTCCAACCCAGTTCAGCTGAAACCACGCCCACTTCCGTAGTACGGAAGCCTCGGTGGCTGCCGCGAACAACCTTGCAGAACAGCCGCGGAAAAATCCCACTCTTTCAAGATGACAGATCATACATACGGTACGCAGATCTTTGGTAAGTTATCAATTTTTATGTGGATTAGCCATAGTTTATAAGTTGATGAATATACCTTGCAAACCATATCTGATACATGAATCTAATGTTATCTTCATTCACTCATAACACATTTTTTTTAAAGGCTTGCCTGAAGTCCTCGGTACTAACCGAGTAAGTGAGCCTAAACATGTATTGTTCATAGAAATGATTAAATTAATCTAATTAGGTATGCTAGTTAGGTACATGGCTGTAGATTAGTGATGTTTTGTTGTAAATGGTTCTCTTTTGCTCTTTCAGAACTATAATGTTTGTGTGTGCTCGGGACCATGAAAGAAACAGGAGTATCCACAGCTGAAAGGTGTCTGACAGTATACTGTCACTACTCATCAGTAACTGTTATATGAGGAATATTACGACATAGTTTGTATTAAGTTACGAGTATTTATATCGAATTTTGAAGGAAACACTGTATAAGTGTATTTGAGTAAGGCGTACAGTATCACTGGTCTGATATCAAATCATATCTAAAATATGGGTAATTAGATAATCTGTGAAGGCCAGCATTAAGTATTACCTATGTGTGGTGGATTAATTATTACTAGTTTGTTTCCAACTTCTATAGGACTGGCTACCAAATCAATTTCGGTGCCATGTCTGATGAGCAATTTATTGCTTTTATTGTTTGTTTTTATTGTTTCTGCTTATTTTACTGTAAAGCACTTTGGTAGGCCATTGGCTGTTTTAAATGTGCTATACAAATAAAGTTGACATTGACATATAAATAAAGATTGATTGATGCATGTTAAGTGAAATTAATTGTAGCAAAATGTCTATCTTTATATTGCAAGTGAATCACAACTCAATTGTTTTCAGTGTGATTTGAATATAATAGTTCTATTTTATTAGACAAAAGAAAGAAAAGTTCTGTTTTTGATTACGAGTGAGTTTTGCAATGTGACAGCAATATTAACTGTGCTTGTTTTGTCTCTTTAATTGCAGCTATATGAGTTATTGTAATTCATCAAAGTCAAATATTCTGGATGTCTACCATCATTTCCCCACATTTCTCAAAGTGCAATTTATAATCTACATACATATTGTTGTAGTTTCTTTTAATTCTTTATGCTTGCCTTTATATCTTTTAATGCCTCCAAAAACTAATTCAAGGATATTTAACAAATGTAAGTCACAAGGTATAAAGTAAAGTAAATTAAAAAGAGCTAAAAAGCAGATATTGTGCAATTCAGGTAGACTAACTAAAACTTTAACCAGAGAGGTGACCGGGGGCAGTCCACGTACACCAACAACATAAGGATTGACAGCATTCGAGGACCAATCAGCTGATACGAGATTGTAGGTAATAACATCCATGCAGTTGCTGTCATGAAATTAACATTAACTCTTCACATACCTTTAGAACTGCTTTCACAGTAAAGATAACAGCTGATGCTACTCGTGGCCTATCATATTTTCGCATGACAGATGCGAGCGCAGTTCCCAGCGGAGAGCAGCCGACGAGGCTTCCGTACTACGGAAGTGGCAAAAGTGGTGCGTGGTTTCAGCTGAACTGTTGGAAAAACCCATGGAAATATGTGGAAAACGATACACGTGCGTCAACGTCCAGCTTCAAGGCGTTTATTATGTTTAGCTCGGGTCGTCAGAGAATCCATGACCGAGGCCACCTGGAACAGCTGTGTCGCGATAGCATTGGCAGAAGTACCAGGCGCTCCAAATACGTAGGAGCAATAGCAACTAGGATGCAGTTAGGTATTGCAACCAATACGAGTGATTTACCATTGTCAAACATTTAGGGTTAACTTTGCATCCAAACGTCAAAACCTTTTGAACAAAGAATAAACAAGCGTCATTTTATTTAAAAAATATTTAATAGCACCATTAAATAAAGAGTCAACGCATTAATAACAGAAGAAATATTGCAAATAATATTAAAAATAATAACATCCATTCAAAGGAAACACCTAGAAAATAACTGAAGCTGGAAGGTATGTAATCTGGTCCTCCTGGAAGACGAGAGGCAGAAACACTTATTTACGAGCATGGAATCGAGTGTTTCTACGAGAAAACAGCACATCTACAATATTTACTCACGTGTTTTTGAAGATCTTATCTTTGGAACCTTTTTGTAGCCGACAGTGCTTCGTACTGAACGCTGCTGTTTGCAAAGAGACAAAGAACACGTTTTTTCCTATGCCGCGCCCTGGGGAGGCGAAGCCGACCGTCGACCCATCAATGAAAACGCAAGAAAAAGAACAAAGAGAAGAGCCAGAAAGGGCCGTTCATAAGAACAGAGAACGCGAGCGACCAGACCCGAAGCCCTTTGGTGTCTCCGCTCGTGACTGAACTGAACAGCGGCTGATTATCTTCTAGCAGACACACGCAGACACTACTACCACCCCCCCCCCCCCAAGAGAGCTTGTGAAGCACTGATATATTAACTGTCTGATCCCGTTGCAAGCGGCTCCTCTGAGAGAGGCCTAACGAATACGAACTTTAGCTCGCAAACAAGCAAAACATCCCCATCTCAGTGAGCAAACAGAGCAACTGGAAACACAGAAGGGGGTGGAGTTTGGTCGGGAAGATGGGGGGTGCGTTTGGAACGGTTTGGGAGGGAGGTACGGACTGATAGGGGTTGACTGGTGGCTGTGGTAATGTCCCAGACAGCAGAGATCAGGGACTACCGGGGCGGGGTACAAAGGAGGGCACCCTTGCTATTAGTGGAGGAACTCAAAGAAAACTGGTGAGACACTTAACCTCAGTGACACGGCCTCGACCTGGCCAACACTAAACCCACACACGGCGGACGATGTGAAACGTATCGCTCGCACTCATGTCATCGTCCACCACTATTCTCATTTTTTTTGTAACATTTGCAATGATAAAACTATCGCGTATAAAACCGTCCCATCCTCTGGTCCAGAGTGGGGAGTGGGGCTGGTCTCCCCCCGAAACGGGCTGGCAAACCACTTACTGAAACGCAACCAAAGACAAGGAGATATAGCCGTGTTTAAATACTAAGTAACTGAATCCCAACGCATGAAGCCTAAGTAAAGACGAAACAAGCTCCGAAATCACTCATACCGAAAGACCTGCATAACTGAAGACCTACTTGAAACGACGAGGAGTTATGCTTAAAACTTTGGCCGGGAAAGGTGGGCCTCTTTCCTATTTTTCTAAAACCGAATTTGTTACGCATTTTTCCTATTGCGCGATGTCAGTGTGGCGAGTGTGAGGAAGGGGGGGCGCACAACACACCACACCACACACACACACACACAACACACACACACACACACAATACACACACACACACACACACACACCACACCACACACACCACACACACAACAACACACACACCACCACACACACAAACACACACACACCCACCACCTCCTGGGTAGAAGGTTTGTTTTGTGTCAGAGGGAAACGGAAGTCGCAATAAAGGAGACATCCCACCCCCCCTGTGAGTTTGGCACACCAACACGCTGAACAAAATGGATGGGGGGGGGACGGGGGGTGGGACGGAAAAGACGGATCAATAATCCGGAAAACTCTAAATCTGCTAACAAGAGGAAGCGAGCACAGCCGTGTGTGCTCCGCCATGTGTGAAAGTGCAAGTGTGTGCATCTCTGTTTCCTGATTAAGCTGTGTTAGCCACAGGTGGGCGCCGGGAGTGGGGGGGGGGGACTTGGCGCGGAACATGACCTTCGGGGGGGGGGGCGCGGGGGGGGGCCCGACCGAAATGCGAACCAGGGACGGAAGAACGTGAGATTCCTGGTGAGGAATGGCGGAGAGGAGGAAGGGGAGGAAGAGGTTCTAGTTGAGCGGCCGCGGCAGTTTCCTCGGAGTGCCGCGACAAGACAGGGATCTTGTGTCCTCCAAGGAACTTGTAGTCTCACGTGATCTCCCGTTGACGCGATGGCCTCTTGGCGATGAACATCTTCTTCTGGGACTCGATGGTGATCACCTGTGGCCGTAAGCAGTTGGGCTGAAGGGGAGAAAGACGCCGTGAGTGACACGGTGTCGCCGATATATTATCGTTCGGACAGCAATATTCAGCCCGGTTAGTCCGATCCGATGTTATCGGCCGATATGTCCTGGACCAGAATGCAGTAACCCTGTTAGGTGATAATTTTAAGAGCTCAGATGTGACCGCGTCTCTGAGGATATCTGCTTGTTCGCTTCATGTAAGGCAATATCAACTGGTGGGGAAACACGGCGGAGTTTTTTTGGTTACTTAATCTCGCAATTTTTAATTTGAACTCCACCCCAAGCTGTCAGTCCTAACCAATCCGACTTTGAGAGATAATAATCTAAAGGTCCTTGCGGCAGACTAGCTCTGATCTGGAGGCCTGTGGGGGTTCATTATCTTCGCTGCGTATTTGTTTAATTACAAATTCTACCTCAGCCAGCATCAGTTTTATTTCCCTGACCCTGGTCCAGCGCATTCAGATTCACATCAATAGCGTGCTAGACGGCTCTGTAAACACAGTTATTCGGTTCCCCTTTCTGAGAGCCCTCTCTTAACGAATGCACTTTAACACGATTTCCGGGCCAGGCAGGCGTGCCTCTCCGCCCCAAACAATGGCCTGCCCAACAGAGTAGGACGCCGGATCACGAGATTCACCCTCATCATACATTCTCGGGAAACCAGCACCTAGACCAAGAGGAAACCAAAACACCTACAAAACCCTTTTCTCTACAGGACACATCCTCGCGGTTTGACACTGTGGCGTCCGCAGCAGAAGTGCCCACACTTTGGATCTGCCCTCAACTGGTGATCCCAATGCTGATAATCGTTCACACTTATTGGTAGGTACTGCACGTAAAAATATTTCCGCACTATAAAGGCGCACTAAAAGCCCTTAATTTTCTCAAAAACGACAAGTTCGCCTTATAATCTGACAGGTATCTTGCAGGTTTCAGCAAGTAAAAAAATTTAAAGACTTTTAAGACCTTTTTAATATCACCTTGAATGAAATTTCAAGAACCTAAACACGCGATGGTGAGGGGATTTCCGCTGTATTGTTATAACCCAAGCATATCATCGGGTGTCACCTCACTAATGAGACTCATTCTCACACTAACCCATGTCACAGACTGCTAGCAAGCCAAGCAACAACCGTTTTATATATGCAGCTACAGAAGAAGCCTCTACATGTCCTTCATGAAAAGTCCCACAAGAGAAAAAAGAAAAAAAAATAGTCCGCCGACAAAATTTAAGACCTCTGAGTTACAGTATTTAACGACCAGCGATATGACATTGTAACAAATGTAAGACTTTTTAAGCCTTAAATTAGAAACTGAATTTTAAGACTTTAAGGATGCGCGGACACCCTGTTACGCCAACACAAATCGTTCTCTTTTCTGATAAAGAATGCTTCTTGAAAGTTGCTTTTGGATAAAAGAGTCTGCTAAAGGCCCTAAAAGTCAATGATATCCTCCGACTCACTGCCGTACTACTCAACAGAATGCTTCTTTGAGCCTACAACATCACCCCCGGATGCTGCTCAGAGGCTGTTTAATCATGCAGACGGTATGTTTACCGCCCGTAAATACAGCTAGTATCTGCTTAAATCAGTGTCTCAGCTTTAGACAGAGCTAAAGCATCCCAGGCAGCGATTTACATTGCTCGTGATTAAGCACCACACAGTACGAAATGACTTGGAACTAGCTTTCTGCCTTGTTTGTTTTCGCGCCATGCTGAGAAGCTCGCTTTAGTCGTATACTTTATTTAAGATACACAGAGTATATATAAAACTCCAAACGGCTACATAAACATTCCTAAGATCTCCCAAATCGTAACAGCTGAAAAAATGTTTGCAAGTCGTTTGAAGGCAGCCGTCTAGTCATACTCTAACAACAGCTTTGCTTCAGCTTGCATCCTCTTCCGTGACAAAGACGTCAGACTCGTCGCTAGTAACAACACCGGCAAAAAACAGTCTTCACGGCAGCGACCACAACATGGCTGCCACACATGCGGCGCCAGCGCCCTCCGCGTGGTCAACGCCCTGCGCGTATGGGGGGTTTTCTGTGGGCAGGGTGGGGAACCTCATGATGTGACGCACGATGCGAGGCCCACATACCGTTCAACAATCGCGAGACTTCGCAAAATCTCGATAATCATACATTGTCGGATCATTCCTACCTAAATCCAACGTTTGTCAGCGACCTCGTCTTTTGACTCGTCATTTCGTCTAACACGCTCTCCCTATGTGCGTTTAAGCGGCATGCGCCTCGAGGCAAGGGAGAATCTGTTAGGCGTGCCAGGGTGTAGATTCTCGTATTGCACGGAAGAAGACCGACAACAGATCCGGCTGTGCCTAACCGGGTCCCGCCCTGACTCACCGTGCAGCATGGTTGATGAAGCGGGCGCAGGTTTCCGCACTTGGTGGCGTCGATGATGGTGTCATGGCCGACCCGGAACAGGTAGCTGCTTGCCAGATGCCCTGCTGGCAGCGCTTCTCCCTTGTCCGCACAGCCCATCCTTGGAAAAGCACACAGAGAGAGAGACGGGAACCGGTGAGTTAGGATGTGAAACACGACGAAGACCAGCAAACGATCTGAGACCCTCCCCCCAGAGCTTGGGGCCCAACAGATGTATGGGCCCCCGGTATTGACTATCACAGATATATCTGTATTCGGGTAAGCGTGCTTTGGCGATATACTGGTGTACTAGGGGCCAGCGGTGTGGACACTTCAACACCGAGTAATACACTCGGTCAACACCGCAATAACCGAGTGTAAACTTGAACTAAGGTAACTCGCATCATTTCCGCCAACCTCCTCTGCACGCTTCGGATGACAGCGTCTGGCAGCGCCAATTCTCGTGACAGCGTCTCTTTTCTTATAACGTCTATATCTAAAGATATAATATAATTGATATATATATCACGCCCAAAGCTCTGGTGTGCCTCCCAATGCCGTACGCGGGGACTCTCGTAGAGGTTGGCTTCACGGGGTTTTTACCGGCTAATTTGGAAATCGTCGCTATTTCACCTTTGAAAGACTGGTATAAAAAAACATCTATATTTCTGAAGAATCGCAGATACATCTAATATCTGCCGAACGATATTTCATATTGGTCATCTTTCTCCAATAACGGCCTCGGCCCCCTTAAGCCCAGTGCCAGACTCGTGCTCTCCTTGAAGACGGGTGGACCGTTACCTGTCGATGTTCGCGCCCACGTACTCGCTCAACGATCTGTCGCGCGCTGCCGTCCATGGCGAAAGCCCCACTCGTGGATCCGACTACGCCCGAACGCAGCTTCTCTTACGAAACTGCACGCGACACGACGGTCATAAGCTCTTTAACACGGCATGGAACGGGAAGACACTATCCGGGGGGTGTGTGTGTGTGTGTGTGTGTGTGGTGTGTGTGGTGTGTGTGTGTGTGTGTTGGTGTGTGAGATTTCGGTTTTACTCCTTATGATGTGTGTGTTGTTCAGTTACACTTATGAATGTGTTGTGCAATGCTATAACCAGCACACACACACACACACCACACACACACCCACACACACACACATAACACCACAGCACCACACACCCACCACACCACCTCCACCCCCCTTCTGCACAGAAGGTGATGCATGCACACCTTTAGAAGACGAGTTTGCAGACACGACATTTTACACATTCACAAGGACCTACGAGATAATATGACTTGAGAAACGGGAAGTCGCGCCAAAACCTTAAGTGCCGTGTTATGAAGGCCATCGCTAAAAGGCCCACGTTCATGTCAGACAGGGTGGGATCGCTTCTAGGAACTAATGCTTCATCTCCAGCCAACCAGACCAGGAAGCGAACAGACAACAGCATGATCGTCGTCTCCTACTAGGCCGTCTCAGGCTGGTTTCAGCATATTAAAAGCCAGCCTGACGCTGCTTACAGGTTGGCTTCGGTGAGGCTGACGTACATTCTGTTCCGTGACCCTTGTCACATTTAGTTCCGCTTAATTCTGGAGTGTAAGCAAATCCGCATTCACACGAGCAGCATCTAACCATCTCGTTCTCTCAAGAACGGCTTCATGAGGAAAGCAGACCCGCGCTTTTCCTGAGAGATTATCTTCGCTGAATACTGAGAAAGTAGCAGCCTAGCTGGTTTCACAATAAATTAGATATCTCAAGAACCCAGAGAAAGCTCTTAGTAACTTGTTATCTCGGCCGGTTCAGTTTAAGAGCCATTTGTGTGGACGCAGTGGCACAATAGTTAAAAGTCGAGGTTCAACCCTTTTCAGAGCTAGGAATGGCGACCCGGGACAAAACAGCAGTCCACAATGGAGGATCCGGAAAATTATGAGGACTCAAGTGGTCACATTATCACTTGTGGTGTACAGTGCGTCACTCAGCAGTCAGCGTCCAGCGCGCAGAGCTGGTGTTCCATGTTTCCAGGTTCAGGCGAGCTGTCCAGGTGGTCCAGGTGGGGAATGTGTCTCCAGGTTTACCTTGAGCTGGTTGAGCCTTGAGGATGGTCAAGTCCATGACGGCGGGCGTTCGATGGCCGTTAGCAGGCGGACGTTGCTCCGACGACGCTCCGACCAGCAGCCGTTTGTACCCTGACCGGAAGAGAGGGGACATGTAAAATTGATCATTCTATATTGGCCACTTTAGCGTGTGTTGTGTGCGCTTATATTATAAATGGTGACACTTAAATAAGGTACCAACAGTGAAAACTGAGATCACATTCATTTATGCGGTGATAATAAGTCCATCAATATCAATGAACTAACAGCTTAAAGGTGGGTTATGGAATTCTCTTTTTGCCATTATGCAATATATTGAACATCCTATCATAAACCCGCTTACAGCCACTGGAGTAGAAGTACTGAATGAAAATTAAACCAAGTCAATCATCTGGTGACGGCAAGGGCCTCCGATAAACTCCAACCAATGATTTCCCAATCCACCGGGTGGCAATTGAAGTAAGTACGTCAATCAAAAACACACCCAGCTCGATCGCTCGCGCTCACTACCTCAACTGGAACGTCTGGTACCGCCATCGCTAGCACTAGCAAAGGTCGTTCAGCAAAGTCATAGACCTTTCTCGGTTTTGGAACTGCAGTGTGAACGAGCTCCCTGCCGGTGTCTCAGGACCCGGACGCAAGGGAGTCGCTCACTATCTTCCCGAAAAAAATTCTCAAGACTCACCTGTTCAGAGTCCACCTCGCTCTGGCATAGCCCCCTCCCCCTCTGCCACCATGTAGCACTGTATTGTATCTGAGTATTGGTGTTGTATTGTTATTAAATAACTTAACTGTGTAGCAACGCAGTACCGCTGCATCATTGCTGCAACCCGGAATTAGTTGGCCTAGGCGATTGTTTGTACTGCACTTGGTTCTATGACACATCCCTTCTGCACCGCGACAGCATAGTATTTGTCGCACTTTCTTATGACAAATTACTTATTGTAAGTCGCTTGGATAAAAGCCGCTGCTAAATGCCTAAACTGTAAATGTACTGCACTCCCCGCTGCCCGCCGCGTGACCCTTCGTGCACGTACTCAAAAGCTCGTGAGACCCCAGACAATGCTTATGTTTGTCTGTTATCACCCCCAACTTGCGCGATACTACTGGAGCTACCTCACTAGCTAAACGGCTGGCTTCTCGCGCATCTGTGTTTGCGCTGGCCCATGGAAAAAAAAATTTTTGGGCCCGCGTCCCCCCCCCCCCCCAAAATGTTTTATTTTACTTCCACTTGGGGGAAAGTTTGGGGGCGTAAAAAGAGTTCTCCCCAAGGCCCCCGTTTGGAAAAAAAAAAAAAAAAAAGGGGAAAGAGGGGTAGGACCATTTAGTTTGTATTTTAAAATCTTGCTGGGCGTTTCGCAATCCATACCCAAACCTTAAGGAATGGAGTATTTGCGGGTCGCTAGCTCAGGAGGTAAGCAGTTGTCTTGTAACCGAAAAGGTTGCTAGTGTTTGATCCACCCAGCTCCTCCTAGCTGCGTGTTGGATGTGTCCCTGACAAGACACTAACCTGACTGCTCCGTGACGAGCTGAAGAATCGTGGAGCTCACTGCTCGGTGTGATCCAATGTGTGTAATTCAACTGAGCGTCTGCTAAAATGCGTCTACAATTGTAAATGAGTAATCTCGTTTACTGAAGGGGTATTGATCACAGTAGACTAGTTCCCTGAAGCAGTTCAAACATACAAAGCTGTGTTTCACGGTGACTTTGCGTTCTGCTCCCATGTTAAGTCCATTTCCTATTTTTAGTAAGTGGAAGCATGTTAGTATTTTCCAGCAGTAATAAACTGTTATGTCTATTTAACACGGACAGGGATATTTCTGCACACACATATTCCGCTTTTTGGACTGTTTAGGCTGCACTGGTTTGCCATCAGAAGTCAAGTCAGCGTCGCACACGCACCAGCCACACACACACACACACACCCACCCTATATATTAGTGAGGTGGAAAACAAAGCTCGCGCTGGGCCGAATACGGCGAGCTGCTATTCTGATTGGATTTACACACATTGCCCACAATGTGAACTCCGGCGAAATATTTTCAAATGGGTGGATTTGATGATTCAATTAAATAAAATACAGGCAATGGGGAATGAAAAGACAGGGAAGCGACAAGGCTTATGGAGGTAAAGACAACGAGATTCTGAAACCAACACATGCCGCACATTTGCTCAATATGTTTAAATTGTGGTGTTTAAATACAAACAATCATTTCAATAACTTTCATAACCAGGAAAAATTGCCTTTCCCATTCTATTCCTTGGAACAACTAAAACTTCCTCCAAAGTGCCTACGAGCCAGTTAGAGCCAACTATGTTG
>OLKM01004134.1:0-25033 GCA_900291075.1 Melanogrammus aeglefinus | reverse complement strand
AGATGCTGAACACAGAGAGAGCGGAGACATGGGTCAAGGGTAACGGAAATTTATTGGGGCTCGTTCGGGGGGTCAGCAGCGAGCGGAGTCGGTACCGGGTAGGGCAGCGTGGCAGGCGGGGCAAGGGAGAGTCGTCGGACCCAGGCGGGATCAGGAACCGGCAGGAGAGTCGGACAGGCAGGGGTCGGGCGCAGGCAGGATAGTCAGACAGGGGGGGTACGGAGAGCAGGACAGGATAGTCAGACAGGCGTGGATCTAGGAACCGGAGGTGAGCTCAGACAGGCAGGGGTCGGAGAGCAGTTGCGGGGTAGTCCAGCACAGGCGAGGATCAGGAACGGCAGGGAGAGGCCAGACAGGCAGGGGTCGGGAGCAGGCAGGTCAGTAGATAGGCTATGTAAATGCTGGTAGGAACCGGAGAGACTGTGAAGAATCAACGACGAACTGGCGTCGCGAGGACGGAGACCTGCTGCTTAAGTAGCGGGAAGGCTGTTGGGATAGGAGCAGGTGGGTTGCCTGGAGAGGAAGTTCGACCACGGCCACTGAGGTGTGGGTGTTGGCGCGTAGCGGGACGTGGCGTAACAGTACCCCTGCGACGACGCCTCTCGCGGACCGCCCTAGAAGCCGGGTGACGTTGGACAAGTCCTGGATGAGAGCTGGATCAAGATGTGGCCCCCCTCGGGAACCCAGGCAGCGGCTCTCAGGACGTACTCCAGATCGACGAGGTACTGGTGACGCCGTCCCGGCGCCACAGGAGCGACGGACGTCAGGTGGGTGGATCATCGATCACCCTTGGTGGAGGTGGAGGTGGGGTGGGGGGGGACAACGGACTGGTACAGAGCTGGCCTTGACCTGGGAGACATGGCAAGGTGGGGGTGGAATGGACGAGTGGCAGAGGGAGGTTCAGGCGGACGCAGAGGGATTGACCACCTTCGGAGACGTGAAGGGACCGCTGAGAGCGTGGGGAGAGGCTTTGGGAGATCCCCTTCAAGGGAAGGTCCTAGCCCGCAACCAAACCCTTGCCGGGGGCATACTCAGGCGCAGGTCGACGCGTTATTTGGCCTGGAGTTGGGAGAGAAGGATGCCTGGAGAGTGCAGTGCGTGTCGTTTCCATATGCGACGGCATCTGCGCAGATGGGTTTGGACGGAGGGACCGCGATTCTCCTCCTGCAGATTCAGGGCAGGGGGGTTTGATAGCCAGGGAGGCCATGAATGGCGATAGCTCGTGGAAGGTTTGCAGTGTGTTGTGGGCGTATTCCAACCCAGGGCCCAGCTGTGCAGCTCCAGGATGGTGGGGCCTGGCGTGGGTGATGCAAGCGAGTGCCCCTCCATCTCCTGGTTGGCTCGCTCTGAACTGACCAATATCCACTGGGGGTGAAACGCCAGAGGAGAGGCTGGAGGTAGCGCCAAGAGCTTGCCAGAAAGGCCTCCACACCTGTGAGGTGAAACTGGGCGGCCTCTGTCTGACACGATGTCCGCGGAGCCGTGCAGGCAGAACACGTGTCGGAAAAGGGGTCGCGTCTCCCTTGAAGGAGGGAAGCTTGGGGAGAGCGACCGAAGTGGGCGCTTGAGAAACGGTCATGATGGTTAGGATGGTGGAATTTACCTCTGACAATGGGTAGATCCGGTGACAAGTCGAGGGCGATGTGTGACCAGGGACGGCTGGGGATGGGTAGGGGCTGTAACAACCCGGAATGGGGCGGGTCGAGGTCTTGGTTCCGGGGGCAAGTTTGCAACACGCCGAGACAAAACGCGCGGGACAACCTGTCCATGGTGGCCACAAAAACGGCGACCGGATGAAGTCCAAGGTGCGGGTGATCCTGGGTGGCAGGTAAGCCGGGAGGAGCTGCGCCCAGGTCAGACTTGACTAAACCGCCTCAGAGAACGAACATACGGGTTAGGGGGGCCGAGAACCGGGATCTGGCTGTTTGCCTGCTGTGCCAGACGAACCGCGGGACTCCACCTCCCAGGTGAGAGTGGGCGACGGGCAAGTGGGTGGCAGAATGGTCTCGGGTCAGTGCCGGGTCCACAGGAGAGTCAGCGGGACAGAGCATTGGCTTGACGTTCTGGGAGCCGGGACGCGTAGGTTGGAGAGGAGATTCGAACCGACCAAGCTACAGGCCCACCTGGCCTGGCGGCGAATTGTAGCCTCTTGGCGACTGGATGTAAGCGAGATTGCGATGATCGGTCCCAAACAATGAAATGGGAAGCTCAGCCGCCCTCCAACCAATGCCGCCACTCTTCCAAACGCAAGCTTGACCGCCTAAGAGCTCTGTTGCCAAGTCAGTAATTGCGCTCCGGCTGGACCAACCTTCGAGAGAACAGGCGCAGGGATGGAGCTTGTGTCGGCGGGATGAACGTTGGCAGAAACCGCGCCCACTCCGGTGTCCGAGGCATCGACCTCTTACCACGAATGGCGAGCAAGCGATCAGGTCGTTGAGTGGACGCGGATAGAACCGCTGTTGTGAGGACAGATGGCTGGTCTCCGTCTCTGCAGTGCAAGCCAAATAGGTCTGTGGTGACGTCAAGGCCGTGAGGGACTTGCCGCGATCTGGCTGTAACCACGGTATAACGACGTCAGAAGTTGGCAAAGCCAAGGAACTGTTGCAATCTCTTGCGGGTTGGGGGAGCGGGCCACTCAGCCACCGCAGAGACCTTGAGAAGGGTCCATCTCAACCCGGCCCTGGGCTGATTATGTACCCCAGAGAAGGAGATGGAAGGGGACGTGAAACTCGCACTTCTCCGCCTTACGTACAGCTGTTCTCCCAACAACCTCTGGCAGGACCAGTCGGACATGGACCCGGTGCTCCTCCCTGGATTTTGGAGAAGATGAGTTATGTCGTCTATGTAGACGAAAACGGTGTGGTTCAATCAATGTCCCCGGAGGACATCATTTGACCAAGGACTGAAAGACAGCGGGGGATTAGTGAGGGCCGAAGGCATTACCCAAGATATTCATAGTGGCCCAAAGGGGTATTAAAGGCCCGTCTTCCATTCGTCGCCCTTCCGAATGGCGGACCAGGTGATATGCATTGCGCAGATCTAGTTTGGAGAAGAACGGAGGCTCCATGAAGGGGAACGAAGGCGGAACTGATGAGGGGTAACGGGTATTTGTTCTTGATGGTGATGTCCGTTCTAGAAATCCACGGTAGTCGATGGCAGGCGGCGAAAGCGATTTATCCTTCTTACTGACGAAGGAAGAGCCCGCTCCAACAGGTGAAGACGGAAGGGCGGATAATTCCAGCGGCGTAGGATTCTCCTATGTACTCCTCCATAGATTCGCGTTCTGGGCGAGAAACGGTATGAACAGACGGCTGCTAGGAATGGGGGGGTCTCGGGAAGGAGATCGATGGAGCGCAGTCATAAGGGCGGTGGTGGGGGCAAGGTCAAGGCATGATGGACTTACTGAAGACCCGTTCCGAGGTCGTGAGAATACTCTCTCGGGACGGAGGGTCAGGTTAGAGGGTTCGGGGGCGGGCTCGCAGCTCAGTCGTCCGAGGACCCTGAGCGCGGACCGCAAACACCTGGGACAGGCATGGGTACTCCAAGGCACAGGATGCGCCCAGTACCCCAATCGACCTGAGGCGCTTGTTGAGGGTTAGTGGACTGCGCAACCAGGGGTAGCCGAGGACAAACGCTGGGGAGAAGGGGCTGGAAATCACCAGGAGGGATAAGTGGTCTCCTGGTGATTACATGACGCGGAGACAAGCAGGTTTGAGCGGAACGGTGCGATGCTCCACCCGCGTGAGGGTCCTCCCGTCTAGGGCCTGGGTCTCATCGGGAGATCGAGAGGGATGGTGTTGATCCTCAGGACGCCTAACCAATTTCCTGGTCGATGAAGCTGTCATCCGCACCGGAGTCCAAGAGGATGGAAAGCGGAGAGGGATTGATCCTCGCCACGAGAGGACGGCTTCAAGGAGGGGACGGGAGACTGAGGGACTACAAGAGCGGCTCGCCAGTGTATCCCTCGGATTACTGACGAGCCCGTTCTTTTCCCGAGAGGGCGGGACATCCGGATCGGAGATGACCTGAGGTACCGCAGTACAACCAAGGCCCCGATCGGAGGGCGACGTTCCCTCTCCTCGGAGTAAGGTGTGTGCGTCCAATCTGCATCGGCTCGGGGGAAGAGAACCGCACATTGGAAGGAGTAACGACGTCCGGGTGGGATGACTGAGTCGCGGCCGGTGACTCGGAAGGGGGCGTGACGAAAGTAGGAGAGCTTCTCTCTCTGCGTCTCTCGCGCAAACGATTGTCCATATGATGGCGAGAGCAATGAGATGGTCCAAGTCCCTCGGTTCCTCCCAGGAGGTTAAGCGGTCCTTTCAGCCTCACTACTGAGTGCGTTTTTGGAAACGCCCCCTGCAGGGGCTCTCGTTCCAGCCGCTCTCAGCCGCCGAGGGTCCGGACTCAACCGTAAAGGGAGGCTACGCTGCGTGATCCCTGGCGAAGCTGTGGGAGACGTTGGGAAGCCTCCTTGCCCCGGACAGGATGGTCGCGAAGACCTTCCGCATGTCTTCAGTGTTAGCCGCCGTAGTCGAAACAGACCTCAGACCCGCGTTCCACACCGCCGCAGCCCACGCGAGAGCCTCGCCACTCAGCGAACCGATCAGGTAAGCAATCCTAGATCTTTCGGTGGGGTCAGAGTCTGGGGCTGCAATCTCGAAGGACAAGGTTGAACACTGAGTGAGAAAAGAACCGGCAGGATCGCAAGGACGGCCCTCCGTAACGTTGGGGGGCTGGGATGGCCGGTTCCCGGGGAGAAGCCGACGAGTCCGGCGGGGACTGGTGGTTCTGAGCCGACGGGGAGCTGCGAACGGACAGCTAGGGTCAGCTCACGGAGGACGGTGGTGATCTCCTGCAGGGCCTGATCTTTGCTGCTTCTCCAAGAGAGGTCCCTTGGCGGAGATCATGGCCCTAAGCCCCTCCTGTGTCCGCTGGGTACCATGTTGGTCAGTTCCGTACTGTTAACCGGTACTTAGTAACTGGGACCCAGAGCTGTAACACAGAGAGAGCGGAGACAGCGGTCAACAGTGTAACGGAATTTATTGGGCGCATCATCGTTCCGGGGGTTCATGTTCGGCGTGATTCGCGGTAACCGGGAGGGCAGGCGTTCAGTGCGGGGCAAGGGAACGAGTCGTGAGGGGTAGCGAGGATCAGTGACCGGCAAGGAGAGTGGGACAGGCAGGGGTCCGAGCGCAAGGCAGATATTCAGACAGGCTGGTGTCGGAAGAGCAGGCAGGATAGTCAGACAGGCGTGGATCAGGAACCGGGAGGTTGAGTCAGACAGGCAGGGGTCGGAGAGCAGGCGGGGTTAGTCAGACAGGCGAGGATCAGGAACCGGCAGGAGAGTCAGACAGGCAGGGTCGGAGAGAGCAGGTTGATCTAGTATGATAGGCTATGTAGAATGCTTGGTAAGGACCGCGAGGAGACTGTGAAGACATCAAACGACGAACTGGCGTCGGAGGAACGGAGACTGCTGGCTTAAGTAGGGGACAGGTGATTGGGGATAGGAGACAGGTGGGTTGCTGGAGAGGTCCATTTACGATCCCACGGCCACTAGAGGTGGGTGTTTTTGGACCGCGTAGCGGGACGTGGCGTAACAGTCTCAATCGCTAGGTTAACCCATTCCCGGTATAAAACAAAGATAGCTAGGATAAGATGCTACACATCACTAACCTAAACCCTAACCCATGACATATGATAAGTACTATATCTAAATCAGACATTCAATAATTGCGTACATTAAGTGGCAGGACGTACAACATACAATAAGTAGGAGGAGTTGGAGGGGCTGGCTATTCAGAGTCTAGGTGAACTCTGAACAGGTGCGTCTTGAGTCTTTTGTGGAAGCACCACTGTGGTGCCAAAGCAGAAAAGAGTTGTGGCTTTGATAATCAACCCTTGCTTGCTCTCAGCGATGGCGGTACCAGACGACCAACTGAAGTAGTAAGTTACGTACAAAAAGGAAACTTCTGAATAAGTATATTTTTCAGCAACAAAAGTGGACAAACGGAACCACATACTAATCGACTGTTGGACATAAGAGTGTTTGCATCGGTAACATCAGACAAGCTGTTAGTGCTTCAAAATAAAATGTGAGAAAACATGGATGAGATTTTTCTATATTTGGAGTTTTCACAGTTTTCACCAGAGCGTGACCGTGTGATTGTGTGAACAGTTGGTGTGTAGACCTCAAGAGTGTCTGTAGATGAAACGGTGGCACCAGTCCATGCAGGGCTTTGTAAAGATACAAAATCAACATAAAAGGGTTCCTGTCTGTAACCAGAGATATGTTGTCTATTTATGATGCTAGTCAGGAGATAATGGCGGCAGCCTCCTAAAATAACTGAGTGAGACATGGGTGATTGACACATCCCTATGTAAAGTAGCAGTAATGCAAAGCGTAGAGGGGTCATTTTTGCTGCAGTAGTTAAATTAAAGACAATGAGCCGGAAATAGTTCCCGTAACAAAATATGCCCATTTATCAGTAGAATTTGGGGGTAGAGGGAAAAAATACGTTGTATTTGGTGTGCTTGTGGTGGATAAGTAGCCCTGAGCCGAGTGCCATTAGAGATACGAGATGTAAAAAGTTAAACCGAAACCGAGAAGAAGTATACAGAATGAGATTAAAACAGGGTTTAGAGCCCTGAGGTCAGCCGCGTTCAGGAACTGGAAAATGGTCCAAATCAACCATGAAAGTTATGTATTTGAAGAGTGAGATATGATCGAATATAAAATAATAGCATTGCATAAAAACAAAGACCACTCTCATTTTCGGTAAGGTGCTTACCGGAAATTCTAACAAAGTCACACAATCAAAATATAGTCTATAATGTATTTCGATTTTACAATACATTCTTGCTACAGTCAGTTAGCAGTAGCCTGCTAACTGAAGATAGGTCACTATGATTACACTTAAAATGAATTGCCATTGAGTACATTCATGACCGAGATCCCAAGATTTGAAATATCAAATCAACATACAAACATCGGAAACGGAGGGACCACTGTGAAAGGGTAGCCTGCCATTGTCTTGTGAAATATAAATGGTGTTGAACATTGTCTGTCTGAATGGAGGGACATCATAAAATAACAAAGACAAAATTTTAAATTTTTAAGACCTGATGTTATTATTTCTCTGCTGTAGGTAGCCTAATGATAATTTAGTTTCAAAGACCTTATCTACTGAAACTTATATATTGAAAGTTCAAAGGTTTTTATTCGCCATTTGTGAATGACATCGACCCTTTGGAGTGACCTCCTCTCTGCCTGTGTGGTATTCCCGTACCAGACAGTGATACCTGAAGTGAGAATGCTCTCTACAAGTCCACTGTAGGCCAGGGTGAGAGGACGCTGGTTTAGTCCTGATTTCCTGAGCAGTCTGATGAAAAAAAGCCGCTGCTGGGCTTTTTTCACTGTGGCAGCAGACAAGCTCAGGTCAGACATCATCTGCATTCCCAGGAATCGGTGGCTGTCCGCCCTCTCCACCTCAGTCCCTTAGATGGTAAGAGGTTGTAGAGGGGGCAGGACTCCTCCTGAATTCTGCTATGTACCTATCTAGTTTGGGCTACGTTGGAGGATGAGGTCATTCTCCTCTCCATAGACGAGGATGGTGGTGGTTCATCAGCGTATTTGATGACAATGGTGTTATCTTGTGTGGAGGAAAAATAATTTGTGCACTGGGTGAAGAGTTTGGGACTTAGGCCCTGTTTACACGAGGACGCTTGCAGGTAAAAATGACAAAATATTTTATCGGAAGCGCCTTTCGTTTAGACGGTGACAGCGTTTTTGGGGCATGAAAACGCATAAATCTGAACACGCCTCCAGAGTGGAAAAGTTGAATACGCTCCACAGTAGTGTTTCCGTCTACACTGCCAAGACAGAAAACACTGCTCAGATCTGCTCACGTCGCTTACGCGTTTACGTCATATACATGTGGCAGTACAAGGAAATAAACAAACATGTCAGATTATTTCCATGCGTCGGACTGTCAAGCTGCTCTGACAGCTCTAATAAACTTACAGGAGTCTTTCCACAAAATGTACAGGATATGTACAGATAGTATTACTGAACAGAGAAGGATCTGTAATTATGTTTTGGTTTTCGCGGCGTAGGTAAGAGAAGAAGTAAGATTCTACGCATGCGCTCAGACATGGCGGTTTTGTGTGATAGTTTATCACAGCCCCACCTAGCCGCCTGGCATGCATACCCAATCGAATTCCACACACTTTTGCGTGACCGTATGCACGCAGATTTCGTCCCAAAAATGCTTGTCTAAACGCAGAATAAAAAGTGAAGACGCAACGCCACTTTTGCGTCTTCTGTTCAGACCGTCATCGTGTAAACGAATCCTGAGGCAGCAGCCCTGTGGTGAACCTGTGCTGACTATGAGCTCAGCAGACACCCGCCCTCCCACTCTCATCACCTGTGGTCTTTCAATCAGGAAATCTAGGATCCAGTTACAGGTGGGAGTCGGGACACCGAGGTCAGTCAGTTTACCAATCAGCTTGCCTGGGCGGATAATGAAGGTAGAACTTTAGTTCAGGAAAAGCATTCTAATATATGTGTCGACCACTGGCGTGGACGCCTGTTCCGGGTTCTGTGCAGGGGTTTCTGGGCATTCACTGTTGCCTGTTGTTTGGTGTTGTTAATTGTTAATTGTGGTTAATTGTTAAAGTCGTATTAAGTGGGGGTAATTGGTTGGGTTTGTTCGTTGTTGGTTTGTAGTTTTGTGTTGTTGTGTTATAATGTTGTGCTCATTGTTGTCGCCATCGTTATTTAGTGGCATGTTCGTTTGTTGGGTGCGCTGTGTTCTATGTATAATATTGGTCTTCAATAAAGGTCTGCTGTTGAGCAACGTATGAGGCGCAGAACTACGATTAACTAAACCTGACTGTGTACATCTAGGCAACCGCTACATTGGTGTCAGAAGCGGGATTCAAAACAAAGATAATGAAGAGGAAGACGTTCCCCGAGTGGAGATTACCTGTGGTGCGTCCGAAGGAGGGAGACACAGAGGAATGGCCCGGCATGACACCGGTGCAGCACCACCCAGGAGCCACTGGAGCAACCATCACCGTGGGTGCAGAGACCGTGGCGCTCCATTCTGGTCGGGGAGAGCATGGGGGGTCTGGCGGCCAGCGGAGCAGTCGCAAGGTTACACCCCAGGGAGCCCCTGGCCGCTTCCCGGTACCTGCATTCCCCACTGTGTCTGCCGCCTTTCCTTCCCCCGAGACCGCCGAGGATGTCCATGTGGTTTGGCTGTGCATTGGAGTAGGCCTCGACGTGCAGCACAGTCGGCAGCTGAGGCTGCTACTCAAGGCCTGGTACAGCATGCCATCAACACCAGCTCTGCCAGGCCCATCCGCCTGCGGCCCAATCGATTGGCCCTGGCTAAAGAGTACTACTGCCAGATCCTCCAGGACTTTGCCACAGTCGCCAGCCCTCTCCACCGCCTAACCTAGGCGGGCGGGCATTATGTCTGGGACAACGCCTGTGCCACAGCATTTGCCCGACTCCAGACAGTCCTCACCCTGGCCCCGGTTCTGGCCTACCCGGACGCTCATCACCCTTTTAGCATTGACACTGATGCCAGCAACGTGGGTGGCGGTGCCGTCCTCTCCCGGGCGGGGGGAGATGGGGAATGTGCTGTGACCTACTACAGGCGCACACTTAGCGGGGCGGAGCACAATTACTGCGTGACCTGACGCAAGCTGCTGGCTGTGGTCCTGGCCGTGCATCATCTCAAGCCATGCATGCATGGCAAGTGCTCTCTGGTCCGCACCGACCATGCATCCCTCCCGTGGCTCCTCAGTTTTAAGAACCCTGAGGGCCAGGTGGCTCGATGGCTAGAGGCTCTGGTGGAGTATGACTTTGAGATCCAGCATTGGGCGGGGCTTCTCCACAGCAACGCCGACGCCGACACCAATGGACTTGGTGTTCGGGTCCCCGCCCAAAGATTGCTCAGGTGTGGCTATGGACTATTTCCGCAGGCTGAAGGATCGCATGTTGGTGGTCCATGACTACCACCACCAGGCCCAGGCTGCCACGGAGGTGAGGCAGAAGAGGGGCTATGACACTCGCTTTCTATTATTATTATTATTGAACTGGGACAGTTTTGCCAGGTAAAGGGCAGACGTGATGTGCGTTCCAAAGTTCCCTAAGCTATTCAGAAGATAAAGCTTTAGCCAGTTTTAATTATAGTTTGTATTATAAGTGTTTGTACGCCGCCCTTCACTCCAATTCTCTCGATTCACAAATCTCGACCAGGCTGCAGTTCACATACAGCCGAGTGGCTGATGGTTATGAAAAGGAATTTCTGGTTCTTACCCAGATTACCTTTAAGGTAATGTGAAGAGAAGTACATTCAATTAAACAAAACATGTTTTCAATTTAAGTCTGTTATTTTGTTTGAAACGAACAGGGTCTGACAAACTCTTAAAAGTGGTAATTACGTCTCTTGATTCCAACATTTTGTAGAAAGTTTTGGTTTTCGAGTGTAAGTCAGACAAGATAATCAATGCCAGACTCTCAAAGAAATCCTACCAATATTACAAGATTATAGTAGGTGAAATGAGTCTCTGTACCTCCTGTACTCTCTCTCTCTCTCTCTCTCTCTCTCTCTCTCTCTCTCTCTCTCTCTCCTCTCTCTTCTCTCTCTCTCTCTCTCTCTCTCTCTCTCTCTCTCTCTCTCTCTCTCTCGTGTGGAGCATGTTGGAGTAGATGGTTATTTTCCCTAAGCAAGGTATCTGTAAATATACACTGGAGTTTCTCACACTTTTTTTACTGCCCCTTTCCCACACGTTTTCTTTAAGTATCATCAGAGTTTCACGGGGGGGGGGGGGGGGGTGTGGGGAGCGGAACCTTAAAGTCCCTGTTGGAGCGGAATACTCCGTGGAGGAGTATTGTCTGTCTGTTATTTTTATAGACGCGGTGGACAAAGTGACCACTGTGATGGAGCGGGGAAATGTTTTAAGAAATACGCATGTTGGTGTTTTCCTGTTTTTTTGGTTTTCGCTGGTTAATCCTGCTAAGAAAGTAATTCTCTCCAATCTGCCACCGTTTATCAGTAATGAGGCTTTGGAAAGGGAGCTCTCCCTTTATGGGAGTTTCATAATTGTGTATAATTGGGTCAGCTATGAAATTTCTTTCCCCTGGCTGTAAGTCAGCTTGTGTAAAGCATTTAGTGAGTTTCAGACGGCAGGTTTACATGATCCTGAAAAATTAATATAATGATGAATTGAATGTGGTGATGAAATTTAAAGTTCATGGGTTTGACTACACCCTCTTTGCAACTACTGAATCGATGAAGTGTTTTGGCTGTGGGCGAGAGGGGCACTTGGGGAGGGGCTGTCCAGAAAAGGGGCATGGTGTGGAAGTTCAGAAGCCGGCTGCACAGGCAGGGAAACAGGCTGTAGAAGCAGAGAGGCTGGATGTAGTGGCAGAGCAACAGGTTATAGATGTAGAAGCAGAGAGGCTGGATGTAGTGGCTGCTGATACAGGGGAGCAGGCAAGCAGTGAGGGAGGGTTGGCTGCAGCCCAGCAGCCGGATACAGACCCTCAGCAGGAGGGAGGGCAGCCCTCTACTTCTACTGCAGTCTTAAGTGAACCCACTCAGACTAGTGTTGAGGGAGGGGATGAAGAAGAAATGAACATTGATGATTTAACAACTGATTGGGAGACAAAAATAATAATGAAAATGTATTCAAAGAGCCAAGGACAAAGAGGAAAACAAGATCACAATCAAAAGGGATAAGTACCAAAAAAAAGGTAGTGCAGGTTAGTGTGATGGATGGAGGCTCTGAAACAGAAAGTGAGCCAGAGTCATCTAATTCTTCTTTAGCTGATGGTCAGAAGGCCAATGGCTATAGTCTGGAGCAAATTCTCAGCTTCCTTGAAAAGATGAAAGGACGACGGGCTGTCAATATAGGAGAGGTTTTCCCAAACCACTCTTTGTTTGTAGAATCTGTTAAATGGTTGATCAGACAGAGGCGATGATGGCCTTATGGACACAGAAGTATATCGACTTAGAAAGATTGTGCAAAGAGTGAACGCAGAAATTAGTAATGATTAAGAATAACGAGATACGTTATTATTTTTTCATTACTCTCTTGTGTAATTATGGCTAGTTTTAGAATCTCATCTCTTAATTTAAATGGAGCAAGGGATGCAAAAAAAAGCTTTGTTTTTTGAACTTGTAAAAATAAAGTGTTTAGACATTTCTTTTTTGCAAGAAACACACACTACTGCTGACATTAAAGTCGAGAATGGGATGGTAATATCGTTTTTAGTCACAATAGCAATGTGAGTGCTGGAGTGGCAATTCTCTTTGCAAAAAACCTTGCCAGTATCACTTGACTGTGAAGAAATTGTTGAGGGGAGGCTTAATTCTTAAAGTCACTGCACGATACGAAAAAAGCACTTCAATATTGATTAATGTCTATGCCCCTGTTAATCCACAAGAAAGATGTTGTTTTTTAGATAAATTAGCAGACGCTCTTTCAGGCTGTGCTCAAACAGATTTCCTAATCCTAGTGGGTGATTTTAATTGTACTGTGGATGGTTTAGATAGAAATCATTTGGAGCCAAACTTACAGTCCAGTTTTTAAAAATAATTATTCCAATGTATGAGCTAAGTGATGTGTGGAGATCTAAACATGGAGACTGCAGGCAATATTCATGGTCTCATGCCAGAGACAACTATATCACTCTGGCTAGATTAGATCGTTTTTATTGTTTTGATCATCATTTGCAGATTTTCAAAACATGTTTTTTGAGTCCAGTAGGTTTTTCTGATATTTTTTTGTTGGTGGGAAATGTTTTTATAAACAGGGTTAAACCTAAAAGTGCCCATTGGCATTTCAACATTGCACTTTTGAATGATTGTACTTTTAGAAAATGTTTAGTCTTTCTTTGGCAAGAATGGAGGTGCAGAAAACAGGAATTCTCATCCCTCCAGCAATGGTGGGACTTAGGAAAAGTACAGGTTCAGCAGTTTTGTGTACAGTACAACCTCAATATGACTAGAGAGGTGGCTCAATCTATTAGGAATCTAGAGAGCAGTATTGTGGAACTCCAGGATTTGAGTAATTCTACTGGAGACCAGTCACATATTAAGGCTTTTAAAAACAAAAAGGCTGTTTTGGTGGACCTGCTGGGGGTAAGAGCCCAGGGTGCATCGGTCTGATCTAGGTTTAGAAACCTTGTGGAAATGGATGCTCCTTCAAAGTTTTTCTTTAATTTAGAAAAAGAGAATGGTCAGAACAGATTAATTCATTGTATTTGATCAGCTGATGGCAAAGAGCTCACCCAGCCAGATAAGGAAGAGGGCTGTGGTTTTTTACACAGCGCTCTACAACTGTGAGAACACTGAATATGACCCGAGAGAAGAAGAGATTTTTGACCAGCTCCCTCAGTTGTGCTCAGGTGGACAATGCAGTCAATGTGGCAGGAAGGCTGGCAGTCTGATCCACACACGTGGTGGGACTTAGACTGGACGGTTTTAATAAGGTCTTGTCCTCAGAAGACCGAGCTCTTCTGACTGGATGGTTTAAAGGAGACTTCACACCTGATCATAGTGACCCTTTTCCTAAACCTTTTGGGAAGGACTGTGAGGCATTGGGTCCTCTGCTGGATGGGCAGGAGTGGATGTCCCTTTACAGGGGATGTGTGAAAGCCTTAAACAAGGAGAAGCTTAAAGGCAAGACTGACACTCCCTGGAGAGACCACTTCAAAGCAAAGGCTGAGGTCAAACCAGCGTGGAGTACTCTGTACAAGGCACCAGTCCCAAAAAACATTGGGGACCTGCATTGGCGTGTTTTGCATGGAATTATAGCAGTGAATGCATTTGTTTGTATTCTAAACCCTAGTGTGCCATATAAGTGCTTTTTTTCTGTAACCTGAGGGAAACCATTTTTCACTGTTTTGTTGACTGTTCACGACTGATTCCATGGTTTCAAAACCTGAAGTCTATTTTGTTTTTGTTCAAAGAACAGTTTAGTAAACAGATGTTTATATTTGGTAGGAAAAACAAAAAGAAGAAAGGCAAGCTTCTGAATTTCCTTTTTGGTCAGGCCAAGATGGCCATTTATTTAAGCAGCAGGGCCTACGGTTTCAAAATAATTATCATGCAAAGATGGAGGATATGGACACGTTTAAGGATGTTTGGGACAGTGAAGGCATCCTTCTCTCTTTGAAAGACCAAGTCATTACCTTTACAGATGTGTTGCTTTAGGTTGTTTTAATTTAATTTAATTTTTTTTGTGTTTTGTTTTTGTTTTCTTGTTTGGTTTTTTCTTGTTGTTTGTGTCTGTGTTTTGCTTTTGTTTAAGTTACATAAATAAATAGGTGTTTTAAAACTCAAATATCTCTCTCTCTCTCTCTCTCTCTCTCTCTCTCTCTCTCTCTCTCTCTCTCTTCTTCTCCGTTACATTTCATATACTAGCTGTTTTAAAACTCAAATATCTCTCTCTCTCTCTCTCTCTCTCTCTCTCTCTCTCTCTCTCTCTCAGCTGAGCGTTATCCGATAATTTCATGGTACTGCATATTTGTACATTCATCTGCGGAGATCAACTTTCTTTCTAGGCTAAGTGGATTCCTGGAGGGGTTCCATGTTTATTTACAGCCAGGTCTCACTTTTTTATGATACAAGTTTAAAGTTTTCCGGGCAGACACAGCTAGCTGCAGAACTTTGTGTCCCCTAGACCCTGGGCACGACATATTATTATGTCACACATAATGCATTAAAAACCTGCATTGATCGATCACTGCAAATGCTGGAAAGAGCTGACGAAGCACACGATCAATACTTTATGTAAATGTATCATTGTGTGTGTAAGTGTTGAAGAAAAATCGCTCTCAAGCAACACTTTCATATGTTTCAGATTGTATCGATAGAGCCATAGGTCAACCATTAAGCTTGTAACTACATTGACCATCCCTCTTCACTGGCACACCTTTATAACACACTTTGGCAAACTGTCAGCATTGCTTTCCTTCTCCTCGCAAGGAAGACAGCACATCAAAAGTACCTCACCTTCTTCAAAAATATGTCTCTCCCTCCTTCTGTCCCACTCTTTAGTTTAGCTTGATCAGCTGGACAGCACACCGATAAAGTTAATGAATCACATCTCAGCCCTGACATTCCAATCAAACGAGAGCAATGATGATTTGATCAGAATCAACACACCACCACTGTGTCATCTTTTCAGATGGCAAAAGATTTGCATATATTGATATCATTGTTAAACCGACGAATGGTCTTTTCAGCAAGAAAGTTACTGTATTACGATACCTGTTTTAATGTGTAGACGATGTTGATAACGTAACAATTTAATAACGTAATCCACAAATCTATGCAAATCATTAGTGCAGATTTTTTTAATGGCTTGTCACTTTGGTGATATATTTTTGATTGGTGCAGAATTGATAGATATGCTC
Source organism: Melanogrammus aeglefinus (assembly GCA_900291075.1). NCBI lineage: Eukaryota > Metazoa > Chordata > Actinopteri > Gadiformes > Gadidae > Melanogrammus > Melanogrammus aeglefinus. The sequence continues at coordinate 9,597 of OLKM01004134.1, read as the reverse complement.
TTTATCTAGAGCCAACTGTTGGTGCCCGGATTTAAATGCTCCTTTCACAGTGTGGATCCTCGTCTTACTTAGGGGGACATTGTAGTTCATAAAGTTCATTCATTTTTATACGTATATAGAGGGCCTCAAGTGTTTCATGGCTTGCTGTTGGCATGTTGAAGTGAAGTCTTCAGTTCCATTAGGATTTGTGCAAGAAGAACAGAGAGTAATAAGGGTGGTTACCGTCTGACATGAAATCTGAATCTTTGTTTGTGTGTGTGTGTGTGTGTGTGTGTGTGTGTGTGTGTGTGTGTGTGTGTGTGTGTGTGTGTGTGTGTGTGTGTGTGTGTGTGTGTGTGTGTCTGTGGTTCTGTGTGCATACTGTATGTGTGCATATGTATACCTGTGTGTAGAAATCCATTCCAGCCTGCTCACTGTTATGGTTCTACACTTGGTTCATTAACACTGAGGTTGTACTGCTGGAGCTATGAAAAGAGCACCAGCCTGCGAAACAAAGGTCATAAATAGGGAGGGTCGTTAGGGATATCCGTGTAGACAAGCATTTCGAGAGTCAGTATTTAAAAGGTGGATAAGCAATTATGACCACACATTAATTAATCAAAAGAGCGACTGCCTTTAAGGACTGAAATGTGCCAACTCATATAAAACACACACACACACACACACACACACACACACACACACACACACACACACACACACACACACACACACACACACACACACACACACACACACACACACACACACACACACACACACACACAGACACTCTCTAAGACCCCTACCCCACATTTCACCATAAAATGTACACTGTTTGTGTCCAAGACATATTTCCTATGGGATATTCAATTATCTTTCAATGTTCCTCCTTGTTTATCAGCTTCAAAGAGGATGCCAAGAGAAAAACAAATAGGCTGGGTGTTACAGACGCCTTAGTGACTCAATCCACACACACACACACACACACACACACACACACACACACACACACACACACACACACACACACACACACACACACACACACACACACACACACACACACACACACACACACACACACACACACACACACACACACACACGATGATGGGGATTTGGTTTTCAACACATTAAGTTTGTTGACTGTGTTGATTAAAATACACGCGTTGGAAAAATAACACCTACCTTCAGGTTGACATCATCGCATCCCATCTAAAATGAAATATTTATCCTACAACCTTTCTACTCAATCACACATGCATACACACGCCACAAAACACACGCTCACAAATACACATGCCACACAGACAAACCCAAACAAACAACTACAAACACAAAGTGACACACGCACACACACACACACACACACACACACACACACACACACACACACACACACACACACACACACACACACACACACACACACACACACACACACACATACCCAATCTCAATCTGTGCATCTCTATAAAGCCAAACTAACAGGGGACATTCCCTGGATGCCTTATTTATGATCCAGATAACAGAATTCTGATACCAACCCCAGCGTACTCGAAAATCACATCAATCAAAAAAATATTAAAAAAGAAAAAAAGAAGTCGGCTGGGTGTTCATGATCGGAGATAGTGTAGGCCTATTACAGGACCGTTAGTGGCGTTCAGAGGGTGGAATCTGGGTCTACTGTAGCCTACTGATGAAAATCACACAACACGACATACACTTTACTTCTATTTAGTAACAATATTTATTAATTTAGGCTATTTGGCTGCCCCAACTCAAGTTAGTCCAGCCAGGCGATAGTTAAGTTTCGGTTTTCAACTCCACTTTTTCTGACACAAAATAAGCCGAACATTAATTTTTGAATAGTGTCTGTGTTAACAAACAAAAAGTAATTCAGTAGAAAAACATTAACAGGGAACACATCAGAGAGAGTTTACTTTACCAGAACATTTCCTAACTTTATTTCTCATAGAATTCACTGTAGCCAACCAAACTATTTCACCAAACTGGAAACACAACGATAAACTATTAGCTAAATCTATTCACAGTCGGCGCAGGGCCGAGAAAGCGCTCAGATGCAGCAACAGACATTGGTAGCGACAGACATAGCTTTAACAGCCTTTCCACCTTCAAAAGCATGCCTCTGGTTTGTGGCTGCAGGTCGCTGAGGATAGACGCCACGTCTTGGATGGTAGTGACTTCCCGCCCCCCTACACAGATCCCCAAGCATTGCCCACTCCAGGCTTAACTGCTCTGGTGCAAAGAGTTTTAGTTCCGGAGAGCCCCCAACATCAACCTCTTTCCCCTGCGCTGCCCTGATTACAGCCTGCTCTCTTTGCGCAGCCACTTGGAGTCCCTCCTGGTCACAACGCCGCTCCACCTCTGAGCGAACCAGGTCTAGGGGCTCAAACAGCTCCCTTTCCCACACATTTGGATACTCTGTAAGAAGGAGCCAGACAAGCACGTGTGTTATGATTTGCGTTTAAAGTAGGCACACTGCCATATTCAGGAACAGTTTTATCCCTATAGCAGTTGAGCTGAACTCTGTCTCCCTTCTGACCCCTCCCCATGACATCACAATAAAATTATTGACTGAATGCCATAGTCTTTTTATGCTTGTCATTTGTATACTTTTTCCATTTTAATTGTGTATAATTCACAATTTTTTTCTCATTATTCCTGCGTAAAAGTATAGCATGAGTTCTGGCCATAAGACTCGCTGGGCCAAATTAATGATGCCAATTTTGAGGGGGGTGGGGGGGGACTGTTACAGGCCTACACATTCTATAAAGTGGCCGATGCGAGCGCCCCCTCCCATCTTGCACTGGTCTGTGTTTTTTGTTTTTTTTAATTCTGATTGATGGCCTTTGAAGATGCGAGGCTGTTGTTCGGCCCGACGTGAAAAAGTAGTCCCTCCGCTGGCTGCCTTTAAAGTGAACGGCGAGAAAATTCAGTCGCGCATGAATCTATTACAAAGGATGTAGCTTGCTGCGTGGCCGGAGAGAAGGCTACGGGAGTTGTGGTAGCTAGCAATTAACTGAGGAAGTTAACAGGATACTATTGGCGAAGTGCAGCCAATCTCTGTGTTGGGTGCGGGACCGTTCGTGTTCTTTTATTTTCTCAGTGGCCTTTCTCCAGTTGCAAAACCCTTCTCTTTCAAAAAGAGGCTATCTGTTTCTTTGATCAACTTGCTCTTGGCCGCTGACCTGCACACACCGCAAACGATGCTGTCGCAATCTCCATTGTACGCCAGCCACTGCAACTGTGGAACCAGGTGGCCCTACAGGAGCGAGTGAAGCTCTCCCCAGGGATTTTTTTGGCAGGGAAAACTTAGTTCGCTGATGGTCTGAGTGGGCTCAGGACACATTGTGGGAAGAGTAGGCCTACTACTAGTCCCAACTCCGTGCGGTCTGGCTAGCTGCTGCTGTCCTTCTACCGGCACAAATCTGGGAGGGGCTGGAGCAGGTTGAAAAGGTACTGTGACTCTCCCATTGTGTTCTCCTGTATCCGTCTGTGTCTCTCTGGGGTGTTTAGCAGCCAGGTAGAATGGGGGGGGGTTTCTGTCTCTCATCCACTCACGTCTCTCACTTATACATGAGCGCATACACAGCGCCAAGTTGTCTCTATACTACATTTGTGCTCCTTTCTCCTAGCATAAGAACGTTACTGTTTGTAAGCATGGCTATCTGTTGCATGGCTTTCCCAGTAAGATAGCTTTGTTTTTTAGACATAAGTGTTTTAAAAGTGTTTCTCATGTCACATAAACCACAGTGAATCCTGTGTTTTTTCCCCCCTCTGTGTGTTGAGAGTATAGACTACACTTTTTTGTAAAACGTCTTGCGATATTGATATCCCCCCTCCCCCCTTCCAACTGTTTTAATGGCCCCGCTGTTGACAAACTCTCCCAGGTAAGATCTTCTGTCTATAGATTGTAGAAATTGCGTTAAAAGAAGTGAAGAGACAATTTCTCATTTCAACAGTTAGCTGACTATAATAGGGTCCCGTCTTTCCACATCCTGTTTTCTCAGTTAAACACAGAAATCAACTACATTTGTCCCAGTGTTTTGTTATTTTTTAAATGAAGCAAAGAAATAAGCTCTCTTTCTCCGGTAACGCAGTCGTTCAGAATGCCTTTCTTCTTCGTCGCTTCTTCTATTTGATGCTTTGGATTTTGTGGATGCAACGGAATATATGATGCATTACCAACATTTAAGATGATTCTGACTGTTCTGCCTCCATTTTGTCTGTGGTCAAACCAAAACAAACTACAGTGGCAGCGGCTTCATTTATCCCGCCTCTTGTGAACTGAGACCCTGCGTCATGTCCTGCCCCTTGCAAGCCCACTGCCCTAAAACCCCACGTTGATTCTACTGATGTCTAAACGACATCAATGTCCGCATATAAAGCATCAAGTGTGAATCACACTCAGGGTCGAATCTCCTGATATACAAATGCAGCAAATATGTGGAGGACATGTGTGAAAACGGCTTATAAGTAGAAAATGATTATGCTTGCTTCATAACGTAAGGAGGAAAACATTATGCTTGCTTCTCTCTCGGTCGTCCTCAGACGAGCTTCCATTGGAGTCTCCAATCCTCTCGGTTCTCCATACACCCGGCCAGCTCCGAAGAACTTTCAGCTCCCGCATCTTTCTTAAGCACGTCCACGTACGTTAGCGTGGAATGTCCTCGCGATCGATGCCCGCGCGTTGGTTCCCACAGGACCAGCCTGCTGGTCGGGAGCTCCCGATGTCTGTGGCAGTGGCTGGCCAGCTTCATCCTCCTGGATGCTACCTTCTGGTTGAGCCTCGGCAGCCGCCCGTACAGATCCTTGTTGTAATGTGGCATTCTGGTTCTACATTCCAGCACTGCTCCGTAGCATCCTTGGTGTGTAGCATCCATCCAAGGACTTCTGCAGGTGGTGCGGGGTCAGGTCCAGCTTTCGCAGCCATATAGGAGGGCGGACTCCACAGTGGCATGAAATAGGCTCAGCTTTATGCGACGGGGAAGATTTGAGCGCCACACGCTTGACATAACATTCAGGGCCCTCCACGCCATTGCCTTCCTGATCTTAAGGTCTTGTTCTGTGGAGTTTACCCAGGAACCCAGGTATTTGAAGTCATTGACCTCTTGCAAAGAGCTGCCTTCTGATGTTGTAATCGGCAGATGGTCTGTGCAGATGTTATAGGTGATTACCTTAGTCTTCTTTATGTTCAGTCTGAGGCCAACCTTAGCACATTCCACCTCTACTCTGTTCAGGAGTTCCTGTGCCTGCTCCACGCGGTCAGACACCAGGCAGATGTCATCTGCGTAGTCTAGGTCTGCCAGGGCTACAGCAGGGCTTCTTCTAGTAATTCTTGCTTGGTGTGATTGTGAAGCCCAGCTCCTGCTCCCGCCCGTTGATGGCTTTTCCTGAGCACGTAGTTCAAGGGCTATGATAAAGAGGAAGGGGCAAGAGTGTCCCCCTGCTGTACCCCTGCCAGGATGTCGAACTACTCGCTGATGCCATCTGGGGTTACCACCTTGGCTCTTGTGCCCTTGTACATGGCCTCTGTGGCCCGGAGTAGATTCGGGGGGACCTCGTAAGCTTTAAGGATTTTCAGCATCATGCTTCTGTTTATTGAGTCAAATCCTTTTTTGAAGTCAATGAAACATAGCACCGCTGTCAAGTTGTTCCTCTTCACTTCCTCAATGATTCTCCTTAAGGCCAGGATCTGGCCTACGGTGGTCCTTCCCTTTCTGAAGCCATTTTGGTTGTCCCTCAGGTGTGGGTCAATGGCGTCCCTAATCCGGTTTAGTATCATGCGATTGTACATCTTCGCTATGACACAGGTCAGGCTAATGCCACGATAATTGTCCGGCTTAGCCAGATCTCCAGACTTGGGCACCGGGATGATATTAGAGAGGGACCATATATCGGGTTTGATGTTTTCTATCAGAGCCTGGTTGCAGATCTCCAGTATGATGTTATCGAGATCGCAGTGTTTAGGGACCTCTGGGGGGATACCGTCTGGCCCAGCACTTTTTCCTTGCTTCAGGGTGGACTTCACTGTGGCAAACTCCGTTGCTGTAAAGGGGCCATCGTCAATGTTGAGGTTTGTGAGGACTGCAGGTATCTCTTCCTCAGCTCCGTCCACTGTTGCCTAGGAGATCCCGGAAGTGGGTGAACCAGGAGGTCACTCTCTCCTTTGGGCTGCAGCCTGCTAGCTGTCCCTCTCTCGTCTTCTTGCGCCCACTCATCTCGTTTATGACCTTCCATGACTCCTTGTATCTCTGTTTGCCATGTTCTGCCTCCACCTTCTCCATCAATTCTTCCCCTTTGATCCTGTCGTAGGTGCTGAACAGCTGCTGTTTGGCGCTGTTCAGCTCCTCCCGACTCTCTGCGGTCCCCTCTCTCTCAAAGCTTCTGCGTGCCTCTTCCACCAGTGTCCGCGCTCGCACAACTTCCGGGTGTTTGGACCTAGGAGAGGCTCTATGTCTCCCCTTTGTTGGCACCCATTTCCTGGTTGCCTCTTCGTTGGCGGATAGGAACCGCTCGTAGGCCGTTGGCTCCCCTTCCTCGGCCAGATGTAGGCGGGCTCTCACCTCCGCTGTGTATTTGGCCTGGAGTTCAGGGCTTCCCGCGAAGGCCTCCCAGTCGGGCCGGGCTCTCGGGGCGCTCTTGGGGACCCTTAGGCTCAGGCGCAGCCTCGTGGCGACCACACGGTGATCGGAGCCTACAGAATCGAACGTGCTGTAGGACTCTGCATTTAGGATGGACTTCCTCCACTTCCTCCTTACCAGTATGTAGTCCAGCTGACGTCGCATACTGCTGGCTCGGTCCTGGAATGTCCATCTCTTGCCCATTCTCTTACAGAACAAGGTGTTGGCGGCCAGTAGTTCATGTTCCGTAAGAAGGGCAGCTAGATGTTCTCCGTTGCGGTTGGTATTGGTGTGGTACGTGAACGGTGCGTCTTCCGGTCCGAGTCTCGCGTTGAAGTCCCCCAGGATTATGAGGAAGTTGTGAGCCGGCACATGGTGGATCGCTGTTCTTAGGTCATCTTAGGTCATTACGTAATAGGTGAACCAAAATGTTATTATATTATGCGCTCAGAAATTTGGGGTATCCACATTATACCGATGGGTTTAATTTATAACTGGGCAAGTTAACACATTAATAACGTGTTAACGCAATCTTGTTTTAACGCGATTAATACAAACTTCCGCATTGTATGCTCCCTTTTTTTTGTTTTTACTTTGATTTTAAAGGTTTTGCCCACAGAATGTCAACATTCATATCAGAAATCATTTTTGTCTTTAGTTCCATTTGCTTTCCATTCAATTACACTTGCAGTAAGTGACTGATTACAATTGCAGAAAGCACAATTTCCGAATCTACAATTCCAAATCTGTGGCGCTACTTATTTAAATTTAACTACACTTGTAGTAACTGTTGGTTTACAATTGTATTAATTACTACTAATTGCCTGCTTACAATTCCCAAATCTGCGGTGTTCCGTAAGTTTCATTTTCAACCCAAATCAAACTTGATCAAATTATCTATTTGTCCTACACTATATTTGTTGACCATTTGGTGGCCATCCACTCGAGGGGGGCATCACCCGGGTGAATTCCCAGCCCAGGAGGTAGTACCACAGCTTGTCCAAGGCCCACTTGATTGCCAGGGCCTTTTCGTTGGGGAGGAGTTTCCGGCTGATAAACGTAACCGGATGTTCCTCCGTGTTCCGGACCTGTGACAGAACCGCCCCAAGGCCCACCTCTGAGGCATCGGAGTGTACTATTAGGGGCAGAGTAAAGTCAGGAGTTAATAGGATGGGCTCGGATCAGAGGGCTTGTTTAAGTAGCCTGAATGCCCCCTCTGCTGCCTCTGTCCAGGTTATCTGGTCTGGTAGAGCCTTCCGGGTGAGGTCATGGAGGGTCTTGCCATAGTGGCGAAACCGGGAATGAACCGCTGGTAATATCCCACCAAACCGAGAAAAGTCTTTACCTGCTTCATGGTGGTGGGGCGTGGCCAGTCCAGGATGGTCTTTACCTTGACCTCCTAAGGTCTGACGTTCCCGCTTCCGACTCTGTAGCCCAGGTAGGAGGCCACCTCAAAGCCCAGATCACACTTGGCTGGGTTGGCGTTGAGACCCGCCTTCCTCAGCTCCCCCAGGACCGCCCGTAGATGTTGCAGGTGGATGTCCCAGCTGGCGCTATGGATGATAATATCATCTATATAGGAGGCGGCGTAGACCTGATGTGGTCGCAGGAGACGGTCCATCATGGGCTGGAAGGTGGCTGGGGCTCCATGTACGCCGAAGGGGAGTACCTTGTACTGGTATAGTCCCCCAGGAGTGGCAAACGCAGTTTTCTCAAATTCCGAGACCTTGTTCAGTCTCCTAAAGCCATCGCAAAATCTAAAAGAACCGTCTGGCTTCGGGACCAGGACGACCGGGCTGGACCAGGTGCTGTGAAATTCCTCGATCACTCGGAGCTGGAGCATCTTTGCGACCTCCACCCGTATGGCGACCCGACGGGCCTCTGGAACCCAGTACAGTGGTACACGCACCGTGACGCCTGTCACCGTTTTGATGTCGTGTTGAGCGACCGTTGTTCTCCCGGTTATCTCCGAGAACACGTCCTGGTGCTGCAGCACAACTTCGGTGAAGTCCTGTTTCTGGGCGGGGCTGAGGTCATCTCCCATCGGGACCTCCACACCCCATGCCGGGCGACAAGGACCAAGGGAGCCGGAACCGGTAGGGTTGTTCTGGCCTTCCACTGTTTGACAAGGTTAACATGGTACAGCTGGGTGGGTTTAAGCCTCCCCGGCTGCCGCACCCGATAGTTCACCTCCCCCACTCGGTCGACCACCTCATACGGTCCCTGCCACTTTGCCAGGAACTTGCATTTTGCGGTTGGAATGAGGACCAGAACCCACTCCCCCGCCTGGAAGAGGCGCAGCTGGACCCCACAGTTGTAGGTCCAAGTCTAGGCCTGTTGTGCCTTTTTAAGGTGTTCCTGGACTATGGGCCAGACCTGAGCCATTCTCTCCTGTACCTGTTCGACGTGGTCCACCAGGGTACGATGGGGGGAGGATCGGCTCTCCACGCCTCTTTAGCCAGGTCCAGGAGTCCCCTTGGCCTCTGTCCATATAGTAGTTCAAATGGGACCCTGTGGAGGCCTGGTGTACCTTGCGAACAGCGAAGAGGACGTGGGGGAGGAGCTCCGTCCGTCCATCTCCATGGCCTTCCTCAGCATCTGCTTAAGGGTTTTGTTGAACCTTTCAACAAGCCCGTCCATCTGGGGATGATATACTGACGTCCTCAGCTGCTTCATATGTAGGAGACTAAGCAGTTTTTTTAACACTTGTGGCATAAAACATGACCCCTGGTCAGTTAAAATCTCCTGTGCTATCCCCACCCGACTAAAAAGCAGCATTAGCTCCCGGGCTACTGCCTTAGCGGTTGCGGCGTGGAGGGGCAGGGCTTCCAGGTAGCGGTTGGCATAGTCCACCATGACTAATATATATCGATGGCCCCGGCTGGTCTTCGGGAGAGGACCCACAATGTCTAGTGCCAGCCGGTCAAAGGGGACCTCTAGAATGGCCATCAGTATCAATGGACTTCGG
>OLKM01004133.1:0-25046 GCA_900291075.1 Melanogrammus aeglefinus | reverse complement strand
ACGTCGGAACGGATTGAACCAGACTGACGGCGCTCCGGCAGCATAAAAGCAAAGGTATCCGGTTAAGCCTAACCGCTTGAATAGGAGCCTGTCGGAAGATTGTATGTGCGAGACGGATAAGCACCAACTGCCATTTTAATGTGAATGTAAGGAGACCTACTGATAATTGGACCTCAGTAACCACAGCTGACGGTCGAATAGGCCCGGACGGCCGAAGAAACTTTTTTTTAACCCCTCCATCGCAGCATGTGAGCGTAACGTTAGCCGCTGACGAGGGATGGTTCACAGCCAGACGCCGTCGCTCCACCGAAACATTGCCCCCCACGCCACCAGGCCAACACGGTCTGACGAACCCTTCAACCCTGTGAATTGTAAGCGGTACAGAAACCTCTTTGCCCCAGCCCACTTACCATTCTCCCTCAGTTCGTTTACTTCATTAAGACACCTTTTGCACCCTCTATGCCGCCAGCCCGGTCGGAGCAGTGTGAGACATAAGCTATGAGGATATACTATGCCCCACACGCGACAACCTACCAATATCGGCCGATCAGCGCAGAAGCGCCAAGCCGGCGCCACGGTCATCACACACCAGTCCACATATGTTGTAGCGATGGATAGTAACAGTGACGATGAACATTATGGTTATGAGAGAGAATTCCAATACTTGAAGCCAAGGGCCATTATATGATGGAAGTGGCCTCCGGAAAGACTTTTAATTCATCTGGTCGAAAGCTGTGCAATGCAAATCATGGCAGATGCAACACATGGCAGTGCAATCTGATATTCCAGCCGAATGAGCGCGGCTGGAGCTATCTCCATTTAAAAGATCTCCAGTACTTCTTACGCGTGGGAGTACCGGCGGATTGTTGGTGAAATGAGAAACCTGCCTACGGGCCGCGCTCCGAACGCATTGCGGCAGCCATCGGCATTGAATTGAGCACAGCGGGTTTTAGGGGGCAGAACGAAGCGCTGCAGCCTCTAAGCGGAGATATTCTAAGTAAGAATAAGTGTCCATTGTGTTATGCTGACCAGACAGAGCTGGACGCAGGAAACGCCATCGTAGTGTGGTAGGTCTTCACCAAACGCCTGGCCGACGCCGGGTGGTGCAAAGACCTACTGGAGAAGCCCAGCCAGGAACCCTAGGCCAGAGCAATAGTGAACGATCGCACACAGCTACGCGACCACCAAGGAGGGCCGCCAGAACATGTCCACACATTCATGCAGCCCGCACCGCAGCTCTTGCAATCAGAGGAGCCAGGGCCGCCGACACGTGAAAATAACAGCATGCCAGCTTGTGGTGGTAGCCAGTGGGGGGTAAGCTTTCTTGGTCCCGATGCGACTCACCAGAGAGGGCTCAAGATTTAATCAGTCATGTGGCACCAAAGAACAGACCAAATGTTCAAATGCCTATTGGGGGAGGAGTCAGTCCACAACTGCTCCGGTCTAGATAATGATGAAAAACTGCCGCTTCTCCCCGTCGACCCAGCACAGCAAGCTTCGGACAGTCCCAATAGATAACGACTAGCACCCTCGACACATGTTGGTATATTTGTGGTCACCGTGTATCGGTTTCTAAGTCAGGAAGGACGACATGTGTGTTAAAATATCGATACTGATTGGTAAAAGTGTTGTGGCTCGTGCTTGACTCTGGGCTACGGAGGTAATGTGTTGCCCCCTCCACTTGTCTTCAACACCATTCCTCACAGATCCCAGACCCAAGTAGGAGGCCATGCGTCGGGGTTTCGAGTTTAGGTCCTGCAGGGCAGTCGGCCCGCAGGTGGGCTGGCGAGTGCTATGGACAATGGTCAACAATGCCATATGGCGAAGATTGGGTATGCCGAGTTTTGGGTAGCCAAGGGTGATTGTATCTTCAAAGGGTCTTTATGGTGCCGATCACAGCTCAGTATTAGAGCACTCGGGCAGGACGTGAGCCGTGGGGCACATAACATCCTACATCAGCGACGAGGTCCCGGCTGGACATGGTCGCGCGGAGATACCCTAGTATGAATGAGAAGGACCCGTTTAAACCCAGAGCCATCAGTCCCCGGGTGCACATGTCAGAAGTGGGCCGGGACAACAGTGTTGGATCGGGGGTGAGTATGTAGTTTCCCCGGCACCGCGCCCACTCCGGCCACGCTGCTGACCGGGAGATCCTGATGCTGAGTCCCCAACTACAAGTTTCAATTGAAAAACACCAGTAACTAGTGGCGTCACTGCTTTCGTGATTCGTATCAGGCACAGCGGTCGCACCAATATTCCCATCAGAGTCCTTATCAACTTCCTTCGTGGAGCGCGTAACCTTCACGTTGCAAGAGAGGCTTGTGGAGGGGTCCTACAACCCATCCTCAACTGGGCATACCAACGCAACGGTGTTAGGGAAGCTGCGGAGCCCCAGCCACGCCCTCCCAACCTGGCCCTCTGAACCGATTAAACTCTGTCGTGCTGCTTCTTTGCCCAGCCACCTGCAGGTCCTGTATAATGAGAGCTGTGCTAGTCGCCAAAGGGGGACCCTGGAGAGGTGGCCGTGCTTGCTACGCGTCCAGTACAGTGACTCTCTCCACGGGGCCCACTGGACTTGGCCGACATGCGACCCGTAGCAGCACATATCTCTCACTTCAACTCCTGGCTCCACGACTGTGAAACAGGCAACCACGTCCAGGATGGCCTGCGAGACAATAACAAAACTCGGCAGTCGGACCAAGCGCAGGTGCAGGCAGGCCTGGACACGTTAGGCCCAACTAACAGCAACGAGCAGGCTGGCCTGTGGCACCACTAATTAGTATGGATAAGGAAGGAATGGACCAGACTTCGGCGGCTATTTGTTTCGAGCTACCAGGCTCCTTAAAATGATGAGGACCGATATTAAGGATGGCCGTTCATGCCACTGCCCCGCATTACCAGACACCTTAGACACATTGTCCACCCGCCAGGTATATTTCTAGCACGCTGGATTTTAACATCAGATACTGGCAGGCTGGACAAGACCGCCGAGAGCCCGAAAAGCCGCTCATCTTCACCCAGTAAAGGGCCCTGTTGAAATGGAATGTGATGCCTTCGATGTGCAATGCGCCGGCCCAACATCTACCAGAGAGGCTCAGTGACCGTAGTCTGGCCGGGCTGCAGTGGGAGACCTGTTGGTTACCGGACGACATGCAATTGTCCTGGGGCGGGAAACGGCACCGACAATCTTGGAGCGGCTGAGCCAATGTTCAACAGACTACGCGCAGCCCAACCTGAACTTAAACCATCAAAGTGTTTCCTGTTCCGAAAGCGCGAGTGGCTTACCTAGGGCGATATCGTTCTCCAGCAAAGTGTCGCCAACTGACCCCAAAAAGATTGAAGGTGACTGAGTGGCCCGCCCCCGAACGACTTCTGAAGTGTGTCAGTGTTGTGCGCCCCTGGCTGCGTATACCGACGCTTCGTCGAAAGATTTTCGTTCTCACGGGTTTGCCAAGCCCTCCACGAAATCACCAAAAAAGTATCACGTTTTAACTGGACGGGGATGAATGCAAAGGAGGCGCGAGCGAGCTGAAAAGCGCGGTTGACGTCAGGCCGGTGCGTGGGTGGGTAGCCCCGGCGACAGATGGCCCAAGCTGCTATCCCTCGATCACCGGACGCCAGTCGACAGGGGAATCGAGGAGCAGCCTCTCCAATACAGAAGGTAGAGAGAGTGCTACCATGGGAGCCGGAGAAGTGTCGGCACTAGCAAGAAACATACTGCACCACCAGACGACGAACTTCTGGCGCGTGGAGTTCACCTTCATCTCCGGCAGTACCTGCTAGGGATCATTCATCATACGGACTGACCACAGCAAGCCTGGCGCCTGGTTGACTCGGATGTAAGGAGCCTGAGGCAGCTTGTGCTCGTGGCTTAAAAACTAGGCAGAAGTACAAGTTCCTGTGATCCATCTGCCAGGGAGACAACACCAAAAATGCGGAAGCGCTCTCCAGAAGCCTTGCAGGAAACGTCATGCCCATGCACAGTTTCCAGAGCTAGCCTTCAGTAAAACCACGCTTCCAGCACAAGGGGATCAGTGCAATTTTGGCCGAAGAGGATTGGAAGCGGATGTTGGAAAACTCTCCTGCAGAACAACCTCCAGTGGGGTAGTGGTGCCTGAAAATAGCTATGGGAGGCAGCCCCCTGCAGTTGAGTCTAAGCATCTTTCCAGTGGGGTAGCGGACGTTTTCAGTGATGATCAAGCTGGCTCTCTGTTCCGACCAGGTGTCTACAGGGTGAGTGAGCCAGCCCAAATCAACCTGTTCGTGGTTGACCCAAGACAGTATTAATCAGTGCCAAGAAGCTGACCCAGATATAGCACCAGTGAGGAGTGGATGGACGAGGGGAGGAGCAGGCACCCTGGTGGGACATAGCACCCAACAGCCCTGCCACCAAAAGCCTACTGGTCGCAGTGGAAAAGGCTCTACCAAAAGACGGCGTTTTGCGGAGGAAATTCTACTTGCACCGATGGAAAGGTGTTCTACCCACAAGATCCTGTTGCCTCAAGAAGACCTGCACCTCAGTCACGGATAAATAATGCACGATGGCCCAGTCGGTGGCCACTTTGGAGGAGAAAGGACACTCGCCCGCCTCAAGCCCGGTATTACTGGTACAAATATGAGGGATGACGTACTCTGTGGTGCCGACACCTGCGCCAGCTGTGCTGCAAAAGCCCGCCCGAAGAAAAACGCCTCAGCGCCGCCATGGGACAGTTCGAGTTGTGCCCCCTCTCGAGCGCATCGCAGTCGATTTAATGGGACCATTAAATGAAACGCGAAAGGCGCAACCGCTACATAATGTAGTACAAGACTACTTCCAGCAAATGGGTGGAAGAGCCTACCCGGTTCCCAATGAACAAGCAACCGACAGTGGCCGAGAAGATTGTTTTCCGAGTGGTGTGCCGGTACGGGAGCTCCACAGTGCCTACACAGCGACCAATGGTACCAATTTTCGAGTCAGCTGTATTCCAGAGAATGTGTGAACTGCTGGGAATTGACAGCACACACGGACCACGCCGTTTCGGCCCGCAGTCAGACGGCCAAGTAGAAACGTTTCAATGCACCCTGCAGAAGATCCATAGCACCACTGCGGAACGATGTCACTGGGACTGGGAGACATCATGACCCCAATATGCAGTCATGGCCTAACCGTGCATCCAAACATCAGCTCCACGGGCCTGACGCCTAGCATGATGCTGTTCGCGGCGGGAAAATTACAGAGCCAGTGGATCTTGTTGCTGGGTTGCCACCTTGACCCAGACAACACTCCTACCCCTCCATCCTATGTCATACAGCTCCGGGAAAGGCTTGAGCTATCTCACCAGTTGGCCCGGGAGGCGCTGGGAAAATCTGTAGAGCGTGCCAAACGACAGTACGACAAAAATGTTTGCAGAGTCCAACACAAAGTCGGTGATGCAGTTTGGTTCCTAGTCAAAGCATGGACATAAGAGAGTAAAGGATAAGTGCGGAGTTCCTGCCTTCCTACGGAGGTCCATACTCTATTGTTGGCATACTGGACGACTTGGTCTAACCGGATTAAGAAAGGGTCCGAGGATGAAGATGAAAGTCGTTCATCACGACAAACTCAAAGCTTACCATTCCAGGACAGCACTAGACAACAGCTGGACATTTCGGGAGGCTAGAACGTGGGCACCAATGGAGGCGCCACCCCCATTGTCAGACCCCAGCTCTTCAGAAACCGACATCAGCCCCCTCAACCTTTGGGGTACTTCACCAGAGACGGAGAACCCTGTTGTGGGGGTCCTTCCAGGCCTCTTCTCTCCACCACCATCACCGAGCAGCAGCCAGCTTCCTTGCCACCGCTGCTGAGCCTTCGCTGGAGGAGGCTAGACCTCGCATGCGGGCCAGGGGAGAAGCTGCTCGTCTTCTCTTTTGAGCTCCACCCCGCGTCGAGACCCCGGAGGGTCCGCAGAGCTCCTGAACATGTTTGGTGACTGGATTGGTCACCCTAGCATTAGTTGCCTGATGTGTTGGTTGTAGGCGGATCGCTGCCCTCCTCAGAGGAAAAGAGTTCCAGTAAAAGAAGAGAGAAAAAAAACAACAACAAAAACAAGAGTTTCCTGTGTTTCCAAACAAAAAGAAAGTTCCAGTATTGTCAAGCAAAAGAGTTTGAGTGTATGGACAGTAACAAAGATTGTATTTCCAGTAGTGTCATTGCAAAGGTAACTTGCCTATGTTGAGATTAAAAATGTGAAGTTTTTACACGAATTTAACGGGTTTGATATAGTTGTTTGCTGTCACCAGTCAGTGGTTTGAATACCCAATGGTGCGCATATAGTTTTTGTTGGAGCATCCTGGGTATGTTTAGCGCATTTAATGGCATGCGTGTGATAGAAACGATGTGAAGGAAAGAGAAAATGTTATATTTGTTTATATAGAAATTGTTGCCTGCTAATTTTGCATTTTGAAATCTCCTGCACCCTGTAAAGTACGCTAATGTTGAGTGGAGTGGTTGTAGGTACTGGTCGCATATTTTCCCATTGTATATATTGAGTGTTTTATGCCGTTTGCTTACATGTACGAAAGAAGGAGTGGGGAATACGCTTTAATTGACGTCTATAGGCATTGCCTTTTCACCTTAACTAACCACTGGAAGAGGACCCCTTCAGGGCCTGTGAGAGAATACGGGATGTTTGATAGTTGGATGTGTTTGTATAATGACGGTCTGATTGGTATTTTTCTGCGTACAGTGTAGTGATGCTGGAGATATGTTAAGGGTTTAAACATTCTCCAGAGTGGGGGTAGTGTTGCAGTCTCTGTTTCCCCCTGGTGGTTTTGTTGGGAAAAATACGTTTCATTGTGGCGCATTAGGTGTGACGTAATAGAACGGGTGTGTTGTGGGTAGTGAAAACAAAAGGACGGGCGGGAAATCAGTGGGAGTCTACGGCGCGAACGTGATAGTAGCTTCTTGTGCTCGTGGATGTACAATTGTTTGAGGAAATAAAGTTAATCCTTTTTGCTGCAACCCAACCGAGACTTCACTTTTTCTGCTTCGGCTTATGTTAACCGGACCACTAGACAAGCAAGTTACCTGCAGCAAGCCAAGTAATTGAATTGAAACCAGCTTGCTTCCAACTACGGTTCGGAGCAGGGAAGCTGGGGAGGTAACACACGTCAAAAATATAGATTCACAGGGTGTGTCTTTTTACAATTTATTTGTTACCAGCAGTAGTGTTGACATACAATTCTAAAAAGAACAGATGAAGCAGCTACCCTTGTTTCCTTCGCGGTTTGCCTACAGAGCAGCGCACCTGCATTTAATGTATCCGTAAATTGTTACAATTTCTCAGAATCAAAGGCGAAAGTAGAAACGGGTGGCCAAAAGCTGTCGTATTGTTAGTTATTACAGACTATTTTGAGTAGAAACGGGTGGCCAAAAGCTGTCATATTGTTAGTTATCACAGAAAATGCCTCGCAAGTCCAGTGTCCGAGCGGACGTTGCCATGAGAGTTTGAAAATTGTGTTTTTTGACACGAAAATTTTGAAAACACGTGTCCCTGATCACGAACAATAGATTAAAATAACGTGACAGTGTCACGTATTTTCGTGAGACCGGGTTGGGTGTAAGTGTGATTAGCCAATGCACACAACTGGTGGTATAATACGTCCCCTTTAAATATGGCAATTCTACAATTACAATGTATTTTAGGATGTGGTTTTATCTTTTCTGTGGTTCAGCCAATAGGCGTGGCTGATGCATATTGAGTAGGCAAACACACATATAGCATGATCAGACAACTTTGAAATTTCCGGCTTAAAAATCTTTTTTGAATCAACCTGAGGATACAACTGTTGCAGAGGCAAATAATCGCCAAACTCCCGTATATCAATTCTCTAATTCCTTCCCCCTCTCCATCCCGGCCAGGTCCCACTCCCGTTTGGCGTCCGCACAGTGACCACGCCACGGGGCACGCACGCCATCCACCGCCTGGACCAACTGCAGGACGGCGCCTGTTACCTCTGCTCCGATCACCGCCGCGCCAAACCCGTGGACATGGGGCTGGCGGGGCGACGCCCGGCGGTCTGGCACCCCCACCACCACCACCGCCACAACCCCCAGGCCCAGAGACCCGACGGGGGAGCCACTGCGGGGCCCGGCGCCCCCTCCCGGCAGAGGCGGGTGCTGCTGGTGAAGAACAGCGAGCCGGGGCGGAGGCGCAGCGTGGTGCTGGGCCGCCGCTCGGCCCGCAGCCTCCGGGCCTTCCTGGAGGAGGCGTCGGACACCCTGCAGTTCCACGTGCGCCGGCTGTACACGGCCGAGGGCCGCAAGGTGAGGCCTGCATCACATTAACTCTGACCGAATCAATCCACGGTCCACTACCTGACATAACAGTGCATTACACCACATCTGACTGAATGATGATTCCTTGACATGACATAACAATGCAATACATTGCATCTGAATGAATGACTCTACGTTCCTCGACGTGACATAACAGTGTTTTATGTAACGTGTATGTACATGTATCTCCAGATCGACAGTGTACAGAGCCTGATGACGTGCCCTGGCCTTCTGGTGTGTGTGGGCCGGGAGCCCTTCAGTCCGCTACTGGTGGACTTCCTCAGGAAGAGCTCTGAGGAAAGACTACCAGGCCTGGGCTTGAGGTCCCCCGCCCTGGGCCCCAGGACCCCAGGGAACGGGGCCCGATCCCCGGCCACGCAGGGAGTCCGCTCGCCTCTCCATGGAGCTCGCTCCAGAGGCAGCGAGTACAGTGAGGGCCGGGACAGCAGGAAGAACGGTGGGTAGAGAGAAACGGAGGAGGGCATCTCACTGATAGCAGATGAATTACACTCAAATTAAATGTCTTCAGTCTTACTGACAGCAACTTCAACAGTATGGAAAAAAAGAGTGTTTCCAGGTTATTAACTAACATCTTTAATTGAAGGTGTTATATATATATCTATATTTAAAAAAAAATTTTTTTTGAAAATCTTTGGAGTAAGCTATTCTTAACAGTGTTAAAAAGTGCAAAAGTTCTAAAAACTACAACTGAGAAGATGAACACTATGTAGTTCTCATATTTCATAGTGGGTGGATTGTCATACCACAAAACTAGACCCTGAAAAACAAATCCATCCATTAATCCACACAATGCATCGAATCCTAACAGCTGTGGGAATATCATTCAAATCAATAAACATCAAATCCGTGAAAACATGAAAACATTATGGCTCTAACCTCGTAACGGACAGTAGATTCACTGCCTCTGCCTGTCCGCTTGTTTTCAGTCAACTTTGGCCTGGAGACCAAGAAGAGCATCATCCACCCCCGGTCGGACTCCTCCACACGCTCCACACGCTTCTCCCTGTCCTCGGAGAAGTCCTACACCAACGGACTCACTTCCTGCCCCCACTCCCACCCCCGGACGGCCATCATGAACGACGACATCGAAAAGCGTGTCATGGTCAACAAGGACGGCAGCCTATCGGTGGAGATGAAAGTGCGCTTCCGCCTCCATACCGAGGAGACCCTGCAGTGGTCGACGCAGATTAAGAAGTCTCCATCCCTGACCAACGACTGCTGTGTGTCCAGGGAGGGTCCTCCCTGCTTCCTGCAGCAGGGCCTCTCCGAGACCTGCTCAGACCCTGACTCCGGCTCATGTGATCCAGAGGCCACCAATATGTACGCCAACGCTTCCCTCGAGCACCCCCTTGAGGCGAACAACTGCCCTTGCTGCCACCAGACACGAGAGCAGCTGTACGACCTGTGGGAGAATCCTGCTCACAGCAACAAGCATGCTCCCAAACCGCCTCTCGACGGCTCCAGGCCCACCCACGCCAGGGTGCGACAAATCCACTCATCAAGCTCCTCCTCCTCCTGTCACTCTCGCCGGGTGGTTTGCCAGCGATCAAGGCTCTCCAGCTCCCACGGGGGCTCAGGTCTGGAGCAGGCTCGGGTGGAGGTCCAGGAGGAGCTGTGCGTGATGGAGGAGGTGTGTGCCATCAGTCGCTGCTGCAGCAGCTCCGGGGCGGCCAGAGGCGATGCCGGTAGCTCCCAGCCCCACAGCAGCCAGTCCACCAAGGATGACCAGTGCGACCGAGCCGATTTGGAGCTGACACTGTCGGATGGTGATGATGATCGTCCACCGTCCTTGGTCAGCGACTCCTCCCATGTTCTGCAGGCGCTGCAGGAGAACCAGGATGAGGAGGATGAGGAACTACCACCCAGTGTTTCCCAGTGCTGCCAATGTGAGCGATCACCAACCCCGGCTCCCCTCATGCTGCAGAAAGGGGAAGACGGCCGCAGCAAAACCTCTTCCTGTCACTGTGGGGAGGTAACCCCACACTCCTTGGCCCAAGAGGGGGGGAATGATCGAGCTGTCAGTTCCATGTCCAAAACAAGCAAGCTGTCTTGCAGGTCCAGCAAGTCCAAGACCCCACGTCAAAATGATACTAATGATCGACAGGAAGATGTGCAGGATAGCGTTATGATGAAACCTGTCCAGCCACAACGGGCTCCCAGGTTACAATGTCCGTTCCAACCAATCCAGTGCATGTTCTCACTGCGGAGGCTCCAAGGGTACAACAACTACGCTGGACCCATGTCACCCAGACCAAGGTGAACATAGTGGGGGCAGCGGAAATGAGCGGGCTCCCAGCCAGATGTCGGAGTGCTCTGGGGAAGGTTCTGGGGAATCTCTCCACTCCAACAAATCCAACCTCACCCACCAAGACAGCACCTCGGTGATGTCCAATATTCCAGAGGAGCGAGGTGCCAGTGCTATTTCCAAAGCAGCAGACCGTCAAGAGAGGGCGGTGAGTGTTGAGTCCAGCAAATCTCACAAGTCAGACATGGAGGACAGAGGATGTCCTAGTGCCAGGTCTGTCAAGTCAAGCATGTGCAGCCGCTCCTGCAGTTCCCATAACTCCATGAAGAAGGCAGACAAAAGCGTTGACAGTGCGTCATATGGTCAGTTGCCAACATCTCATCATAATGGGACAGCAGAAGGAGAGTATGAAGGCCTTTCAGAAAGAACAGCGAGTTCTCTATCTGCTAAATCTGAATACTCTGCTAAGTCCAGAATATCACATGGCTCTCTGACCTCTACAGGTTTTGCTCAGCAGATTGATAGCACCCCTGATGATGGGGGAAATGAAGAGGCAGAGGAAGAGGAAATGGAAACATCAAGACCCATCAGCGTCTTGTCTGTCGTGTCGGGCAAATCAGGTGTTTCGGCAAAGTCAACCAAATCTGCCAAGTCTCAGTGTAGTCACTGTTCAAAAGTGGTGACTCCAGATCAGGAAGAGGCTGAAGATGCAGAAGATCAGGAGAATAGAGAGGAGAACGGTGAGCGAGCAGTTAGTTCCCTGTCAACAAGATCTTCTCTATCAGTCAAATCAAGTAAATCCATTATCAGAAGCTCAACCAGAGCTTCTGATCGGTCACCTTCCCCCAAACCCGGAGATGTGGAAAATGAATCTGAGAGACCGAGCAGTGCTGTGTCCGCCAAATCTGTGAAATCCTTTGCCTCTGTCTCTAACAAGTCTGCAAAGTCATACAAGCCTCACAGTAACAATTGTTCAAGGACTCATACTCCCTGCTCACAGGTAGAAGTTAAAGCAGAAGGAATGGAAGATGGGGCAGCGGAGGAGAACGGAGCAAGGTCAGGAAGTGCAATGTCCTCTAAATCTGCAAAATCTGCAAAATCAGCCCAATCATCTCAGTTGGCAAGGTCAATTTGTGCACAGGCACAAATTGACGAGGTAGGGACAGCCAAAACAGACAACTCTAACAGAGCTGCACACAGTGCAGCTAGTGCCATGTCTGTTAAATCGGCGACTTCCGTTCGATCCAGCAATTTGCTGAAATCTAACTCTGACGGTGATACAGACGCAGCCATCAAAACAGAATTAGAAACCGAAACATGCGATGGGGCCGAGGCAGAAGAAGGCAATGATGAGAGGGTTGGCAGTGCATTGTCTGTTAGATCAACCTGTTCTAGCAGGTGTCACAAATCGATTTGTGCGATCCATCTAACGGCAGAATCTCCACTAGGGGTTACAACTGACAATGTGGCAGACAGGAGCCCCAGTGCCGCGTCAGTGACCAGCTGCAAGTCTAATAAATCACACAAGTCAAGTTCCAGAATTGGTTTAAAAGCATCTGTCATCACTGATATTTTTACCAACAGAGTTGAGAACCCAAATGAAAAATGGTTGGCGGATGTGGACAAACAGCCAGCAGAAAATGGTCTGATGCCAGTTGGAGATGATGAGATGGTGGGCAAGGCAATGTCTGCTGTCTCTAGATGTTCAGAAAGTTCAGGCAGGTCAAAATGTTTAACTTTGAAATGTAGAAAGTGTGCAAAGGCAATAAGGACCTGTACTAAAACACCAGATATCGTCAATGTGAAGACACCAGAAGGGGACAGCGAAGAAAGTAACAATCGATCGGCAAGTGCAATTTCGGCCACAACAGAGTCCCTTTGCAATGCGGCTACTGAACTTCCAAGTATTGCAGCGGCAGATGGTCAGGAAGACCAGATTGAACAGCGTCCTGCCAGCACTAAATCATCTAAAACTGGATCCACAGTCATGGCCAAACATGTCGCCAATTGCGGCGAAGGGAGATCAAACAGCATCCTTTCTAGGCTTACAAAATCTGCCAGAAGTCCATCATCCTTCACGACACCCACCCCCCGATCCCCCACCATGTCTGTCCGATCCAAGGCCTCAACACAGTCAAGGTGTCCCTGCGGCACTGCTTCCAGAACCCAGAAAAGAGAGGAAGAAAATAACAGAGTAGAGGATGGGGAGGAAGGTGAAACAACAGAGGACAAGGAACCCTCAGAGCAGGCGCCCAGCGTTCACTCAAAAAACTCCAAAAGACACAGGATCAATTCAGGGGACACTGAGGAACTCCTGAGTCGAGATTCGTTTGGGTCTGTCTCTCTGGTGTTACCAGAAGAGGAACAGGGAGACTCAGACGTTGGGGAGTCCCACATCTCCTCTAACACAAATCCAGCCAACGCCACTAATGCTGAAAGAATGGATGAGTCTGCAATGAAACACACAGTGGATTTAGAGGACATGGAAAACCATCTGCCCCCCATTCAAAGTCAACCAGACATAACGATTGACACACCTGGACAGAGCGTACACAGTGAGAAGGATGAAGAGCCAGCAACAGACGTGTCCCCCACTGCTCCTTCATCCAGGAGCAATCTTTCTGTGAAAGGCAGTAAACCGAAGGAGTCGGAAAGTGTGAAGACACAGTCAAACCCGAGAGCTCAGCGTAGCAATGGAAATCACCTTGAGCCCTCTGTCAAACGCTCTACATCTGCAATGTCAGCAGAAAGCGGTAACGCTCGGAGCAAAACACCCTCCCGAGCAAACGAGGCGCACAGTAAGGATGAAAAAACACCATGTGTGATATCCAGGACTCCTAGCCATCTCAGAACGGACTCGGAAGCATCTACTCGCTCCAACGCAAAAGCAAAATACACAACCGCAAAATCCAACCTAAGCTCTTCTACTTCAGGGCAAAAAGGTCCCAAATCTGACGTCGGAAGCAAAACATCTGATGTCTGCAGCGTGAAATCAGCGAGCAGCGCAAGGTCGAAGGAGGGGTCCTCCCATATGATGAAATCCGAAGACGCCGCCCTCTGTCACTCCTCGTCTGCCGCCGACCTGCTCAGAGAGGCCTTAGCATCCGTTAGGCTAGTCAGCCGGCAGTCGAGAGGAAGTGACAAAAGCAGGAGCACTACTCCCGGATGCCAACTAAACAGGATGCAGGAGGAGGAGGAGGGAGGAGAGCTGACCCCCGCCTTGCTTCCCAACGCCTCCCCCAACGAGGTGGTCAGCGACTGGCTCCGGAGCATCCCGACCAACGGCTGCCTGTCTGTGGACAGGGAGGAGATGGGCGACGGGGGAGGAGAGGAGGAGGAGGAAGAAACTTCCACTAGAGAAAAAGAAAGTCCTGAAGATCAGAAGGTCAATGAGGATGCAAAGACCCCAGAAAAAGGGGTTGAAGTAGAGGAGGAAGAGGAAGAGAAAATACAAGGGGACGAGGAAGCAGAGCAAGACAAAGAAGAAGTGTCTGACTCAGGACTGACCCTCGCTGTTGGATGAGGTCCTATCCTCCGATCACAAGGCTATGTTCCAACACAGCGTCTCGATGTCTAGGAACTGTAACTCCTCCGTTGCGGTGATGAAGGTGCTGCTAAGCCCCAGCCTAGGAAGATCTAACAGCCTACCGGAGGTACGTCAGGGAGCCCATTTGATATATAACATCAATGTGAGAACCATTCCTTAGCTGAGAAAGTAGAACACATAGTACCTTCATAAACAAACACACATTTCAAATATATATTGAATATACAGTTCAAACTGTATATTAATTGGTGCATGAATTGAATGAATGGCGATTGTTTAGTCTGTGCAGGGCCCTCTCTTCACATCTTCTCTCTCCACACCCCCAGGTATCTCCGGTGTACGGCCGCAAGCTGAGCACCTCGGCCAAGGGTCTGCTGGACTGCTTGGCCCAGCTGCAGCTGATCCAGCCCCTGGTATCCGACCTGGCCTGCGAGGTGCACAAGGACCACCGGGAGCGGTACAACGAAGTCATGAGCATCCTCCAGTCCCTGTGGCTCACCGAGCCCAGGGACCTACCAAAGGACCAGATCACCCCTTCGCGGTCCTCTTCCGGCGTAGAGGTGGGGAGCGGCTCGGGAGAATGGGGCAAGGACAAAAATGTCGGAGGAAGAGGAGCTGAAGGTCTGGCGGAGGATGCAGCGGAATCTGTGCTCGGGGAAGAGGAGGCTGATGCAGGGGAAGAAGAACATAATGCAGAGGGCGAAGGGACCGATGGGACCCCAACGCCCGGGGAAACATCCCCGAGGTCCGAAGCGGAGGCTGCCGAGAGCCCCTCGTCCACCAAGGACGATGGGCCCGAGGACGCCGCTACTGACCCCACGCCCCCCTCCTCATCAGACAAGTCCAGCTCGGCGGTAGGCGGCTCCAAGTCCCCGACGGACAATGAGCATGAGACAGCGGCTGAGAGCTCCGGATCGGGCACACCGCGCACAGCACCGCCCCCGGTGCTTGCTGAGCGCGCCACGGCCGCGGACCCGGACCCCACCTGGGCGCTGCACCTGCTCCGGAAGCTGGAGAAGCAGTTCATGAGCCACTACATGGCGGCCATGGTGGAGTTCAAGGCGCGCTGGGAACTGGAGGACAACGTGCTGCTGGACACCATGATCGCAGAGCTCCGCGACGAGGTGGGCCGGCGCATCCAGAGCAGCGTGGGCCGCGAGCTGAAGAAGATCCAGGGCCGGGCCGGGCGGGGCGGGCGGACCCCCAGGCCCCCGGTAGGGACCCTCTCCCGAGAGTCCACCATGACGGAGAGGAGGAGGCAGATGTTGAAGGTGATAGGACATACACACTCCAACAGAAGCAGAAGTTATGTTATTTAATAGCCTAATAATAATAATGGTCCAGATGGCCGTCAAGATGGCCAATGGGCTCTATGCACAACTCCACTACTTCCTTGACTTAGTGCTGCTCCTTTATTTCCTGTCTTACATTACTGGACAAACTGATTAAACCAGGTGTGTCTGAGTAGTCCCAATGGTCAGACACACCTGGATTAATCAGTTTATCCAATAATGTAAGACAGGAAATGAAGGAGCTGCACTAAGTCCAGGAAGTAGTGGAGTTGTGCATAGAGCCCATTGAAATTCTAGACGGCCAATGTTTGATAACTGCCTGGGAATGGAAACCGGGACCAGTGTTGCCACAGTTACCTTGAAAAAATAATCAGATTACTGATTAGTAGTTGCTCCTTAAAATAGTAACTTAGTTCCTTTAATGATTACTTGATTTTAAAATTAACTAGATTACAAGTTACTTTATTAGTTACATTTAGCTGCGACAATACCCCCTGCCGCTTCAAAATAAAAAGTTACAACTGGTTTTGCCAATACTAACTTTTTGCCAACAATAGATTGGACACAGTCTCCTTGGTGGGCCAGGCAGCCTAGGATCCTAAAGGGGAAAGAAGCACCTCATCAAAAAGCTTCATAATCACCTCTCAGTATAGTCTATTAGTGTAGTCTATAGTCTACATTTTAATCATTCAATTAACATACTTCTCCGCACAGGCTTCACTGAAGCATAGGGTGTCCTGGTGTTCAATGGTTTTCCATCCAAGGTCTCCAGCTGCACAAGGTTATTGTCAGTGTATATATATATATATATATATATATATATATATATATATAATTAAAGAAAGATACGTGTAGGAAAATTTGACATAAAGTCAAACCATTAATTTAATTTAATTATTGGCAGGATAAGCCCCTTGAGATGAAGCATTGGGGGTCCTCGAAACTTGATGCCTTTGATGTCTTAACCATTTTTGGGTATCTTAACCATTTACCTGTAGCACTTGGTCCTCCTCTTGTAATGCCTCTTTCTGTCTCTCCTGGGCCTTCTGTATGTTGGCAGTCACCTGATGCAGGATGTTTAATCAATATATATATATTCTGCCCTCGCATTTGCCTTTCTGTGCACATAAATACATAATGATAATGATATAAATAATGATTTGCTTCCCGTTTATAAAACACTTGCCTTGTCAATGATCTTTCCATCGCTCTCAGCGTTTGCCTGGACGTACTTCTCAATATCCTCCTTATCTGGAGAAGCAATATCCACATCATCTGGAAGACCTAACAGTGGATCCCCACTGTTAAATTGTCTCCTCATACCATACAAAGTGTAATTTCCTCCCTGAAGAGTAAAAATGTTGACTTAGAAATTGTTAACATGGTAATATGAAAAAGTCAACCACTACACACCTCTGAAAACATGGCAAAACGGGCGTGGCACCCGTCCATACATCAGACGAAAGGGCGACTACCTGGAAGAGGCTCGGACACAACAGTTATATTTATTTTAATTTGTCTTCCCACCTCTCCTGTTGTCCATCAAGGGTCTTGCCAATGGACCTCTTCAGTGTCTGATTGGTCCTCTCATCCGTTGGTCTGTAAAAACAGCAAAGTACAAGCAAGGGGAATAGAGAATTGAAAGGGTGTCACAAATATGTATAAGTTAATAGTAACATTATTTAGAAGCTTATTGATCTTTCTTTTATGTCAGTTATATTTCTTTATTACACAGCTTATGTTGAATACTA
This sequence comes from Melanogrammus aeglefinus, assembly GCA_900291075.1. Taxonomy (NCBI): domain Eukaryota; kingdom Metazoa; phylum Chordata; class Actinopteri; order Gadiformes; family Gadidae; genus Melanogrammus; species Melanogrammus aeglefinus. The sequence goes on along the minus strand of OLKM01004133.1, from coordinate 7,891 downwards.
GATTCTGATTGGTCAATTAGGGCATTCTACGGACTGTTATTTCTGTATAGCAGACCGCTGCTATGAATAACAGACTTTTGCTATGGACGCCATTCTGATCATATTCGCGTCGGGGTCCTGCATCACCCTGTTGGGGTTTATTTCTCAAAAATGACCATCTGTACACTGTACATAATCCCATACATAATATACACTATACCTGAGGATGGTATGCTGATGTGATTCGGTGCTCCTCAAAAAGGGACCTGTTCACCTGAATTAAGGAATTCAACAGTTATTAGATTTCTTGTTTGCCAGTGTTAATCAACCACTGTTAAATGACACATCTATATGTGTAAATACTTCACCTTGTTCCAGAATTCATGACCCTGGTCTGTCAAGATGACCTCAGGAGCACCATGGGTGTAGAAAATGTCCATCATAGCCTGTGGAACAACAAAAGAAGCTGAAATCATTCTCCCACCCCCCCCCCCCCCCCCAAAAAAAAAATAAGACAAACTTTTCTGTCAGTTGTAACAACATTATGCATTCACAATATGTGGCTATGCTGCAAATGTTGCTATGATTTACACACCAGTGATGTGGCAGTTGCAGTCTTGTCTTTGATGGGCCTGGCCTCCACCCACTTGGTGAAGAAGTCAGTTGCTGTCAGACAGAAGCGGTTCCCATTCTTTGAGGCTTTGAATGGTCCACTTAGGTCAACACCTAGAGTAGGGACAGACATAAACACATGCCTACAGGCCATGACGTTAGAGAGATAGAAAAGGCAATACAGTACATTAAGAAAATAATACAAATGAAACTATGAGTTCGAGAGATTGTAGCCATTTCACACAAAAGCAAGATATCTCACCAATCATATGCCATGGTGACTTTGGTTTGATGGGCTTGAACTCTGGTGCCTCCGTTTTCACTCGCTCAAATCTCTGGCATAACATACAGGTTCACCTTTACAACACAAGGAAATTAAACACAACAGATTTAATAATATGCTCTAGAGTAGAGGCGATTTTCTTTGAGTGTCACAGTAGTTTGAATGAACAATTACTTATATTAGGCAATCATAAACATTCCATAACATTTAGGGCATTTAGCAGACGCTTCTATCCAAAGCGACTTACAATAAGTACATTTGTCATAAGTTATGAAGTTAAGAAGCGCAACATTTTATCGCTGTCGGTACAGAAAGGATGTTCATAGAACCAAGTGCAAGTACAACAATCGCTAGGCTAACCAATTCCCTGTGTTACAGCAATGATAGCAGCTACTGTAGTTGCTACACAGTTAAGTACTATAATACAATACAATACAACACAATACAATACAGTGAACAATGGTGGCCAGAGGGGGGAGGGTGGCTATGCAGAGTCGAGGTGGACTCTGAACAGGTGAGTCTTGAGTCTTTTTCGGAAGATAGTGAGCGACTCTGCGGTCCTGAGAACGGCAGGGAGCTCGTTTCACGACTGAGGTCCCAAAACCGAGAAAAGTTGTGACTTTGCTGAAGGACCGTTGCTAGCTCTTAGCGATGGGGGTACCAGACGTCCAGCTGAGGTAGTTGAGCGGAGGGATCGAGCTGTGGTGTGTGACTTTAGCAATGCTTGAAGGTAGGCAGGGGCAGTTCCATTGACTGCCTTGTTTGCCAGTACCATCGTCTTAAATTTAATGCGAGCTACTACAGGGAGCCAGTGGAGGTCCCGGAAGAGGGGGGTCACATGGAAGAACTTCGGTAGGTTGAACACGAGGCGCGCTGGCGCATTCTGGATGCGCTGCAAAGGTTTAATCCCAGAGGCAGGAAGTCCAGCCAGGAGTGAGTTGCAGTAGTCGAGGCGGGAGATGACCAGTGATTGGACTAGAAGCTGAGCTGCTTCCCTTGTGAGGAAGGGCCGGATGCTGCGGATGTTCTAAAGTGCAAATCTGCAGGATCGGGCCACCGCAGTGATGTTTGCGGTGCAGCATAACTGATTGTCCAATACCACACCGAGGTTTCTGGCAGTTGGAGAAGGAGATACAGTGATGTTCTCAACGGTGACCAGTAAGTCCATGTGTGGGCAATCTTTCCCTGGGATTAGGAGGAGCTCGTTTTTGTTGAGGTTAAGCCTCAGGTGATGGGAAGTTGTCCAGGTGCTGACGTTCGCCAGACATTCTGATATGCGTGTTGCAATCAGGGCTTTATCAGATGAGGGGAAAGAGAGAAATAGCTGAGTGTCGTCAGCATAGCAGTGATAGGAAAAGCCATGTGACGCAATTACAGAGCCCGGAGATCTGGTAGAGGGAGAACAGAAGAGGCCCCAGTACAGAGCCTTGAGGGACCCCAGTTTCAAGCGTGCAAGGTTTGGACATGGAATGACAAGGACCCATTCCATGGCATAAATTATTCTTTAAATCTCATGTGCCTCAGCGTATCACAGGAAATATTAGAGCTCATCTGGATCAAACACAGCTTCAACAAATTGGTCACTTGCCCATTCCTGAACATCTTTGGTAATTGCCTTCCATTAGAAGCTGATCTTGTCCAGCATCCTCTTGATTCCAAAGTGGCCAGCATGGACCTTCTCTTTCTCAGTGAGGATCACCCTCCTCATTGAATCGCCATTCTCCCAAGGGTAGTACATACAATTCCCTAAAGAGGGAGAGAACATACATCAGCAATGCATCAGCTGTAGATTGCTTATAACTCAATTCAGTTCCCTTTGCAGGGCCTACTAATTTGTTAAAATGGAAGATGAATTAAGATGGACTGCATAAAATGTTATTAATTTAATTACAGAATACCTTTAAGAGTGAATGTTTTTGCATCTCTCCGGATCTGCCGTTTCTCTGTGAGAGAGCGACCTGCTTCATACATCTGAGACAAAAGATACAAGAAAATATAATTAAATGACACCATTTTCAATCAACAAGAAAAACCTTTACACCTAAAATCTATCTATCTATCTATCTATCTATCTATCTATCTATCTATCTATCTATCTATCTATCTATCTATCTATCTATCTATCTATCTATCTATCTATCTATCTATCTATCTAGCCTATCTAGCTATCTATCTATCTATCTATCTAAATTAAATGAACACAAGCTAGCTAGACTATGAGAACGTTAAACACTCGGTTCACTCCACGTTAAACACACAGGTTACAAGCTAAATGATTAAACAATTAAATACAATACAAATATAAAGTTAGGAACGCTAATAAATGTAATTTGTAAAATAAGTGTTATCTGTCTCGTCGCGCTCAATGAACGAGTTCATGAATGTTCTTCAACCTTCCCACGTCATTCAACACGATTATCCGTTGCCAGGCAACGTTCGACGCGATCGTCTGTTGCCAGGCAGGTTCGGAATGGATTACGTATGGATTACATAGGCGGTACAAATTCGGCACCTAGTACAAATTTGGTGTGACAGCATCACTGGCCTTGACAGACGCAAGCACACAACCACGCACATGTACACACACACACACACACACACACACACACACACACACACACACACACACACACACACACACACACACACACACACACACACACACACACACACACACACACATTCAAATACAGATGCATGCAGATGATATTGACCTGCTAAGCTTTTGGGGGTTTGTTGTCCTCTTCTGCCCATAGATATGAATCAATACTGAAATGTTAACTTATTTTAAAATGTCATATCTAAATAAAAATAATATGCATGAATAAAACCAGACCAACTGATTTACTCAGAGCTTCCTTTCTCCTTCTCCTTCCAGGTCATGAAGAACCAGCCGAAGACGGCCGACTCCCTCAGCGACGGTGAGAAGTTCAGTGACGAGCGCAGTGACGACGAGTACTGTCCGTGCGACGCATGCGTGCGCAAGAAGCTGGCCGCGCGGCCAGCCAGGACCCCGCCCACGCCGGCCATGCCCGCGCCACTCAGGATGGACTTTGACCTCCGCAAAATCCTCCAGCTGAGGAGGGACCCAGAAACCGATGCCCTGGCCCCCAGGGCCACACCCTCACCCTCACAGGGGCACCCTTCAGTGGGCAACAGCGACGGTGCTGGGGCATCGGAGCTGGATGGGGAGGACAACAACCTGGAGGTTGTCCAGGAGGAGGAGGAGGAGCTGAAGATGGAGATGGCGACGGAGATGGTGGAGACGATTCCTGAGGAAGAGGAAGAGGAGGAGGTGGAGGCGGAGGAGGAGGAAACAGGAAAAGGAGGAGAGGGAGAGAATGAAATAGGGGCAGTGGACAATGGAGGTGATGGGGCTGGTGAAGGAAACGCTGTACAGGGGACAGGAAGTACAGGAGAAGGTGAAGTTGAGGAGGATGAAGAGCAGGCGGGCGAGTGTGGCGGCCAGTGCCAGGGGGACGTAGAGGAGGAGAAGGAAGAGGGAGAGGAGGAGAGGATAGAACCAGAGGAGGAGAAGGTAGAAGAGGAGGAGAGCGAAGAGGCAGAGAAGGTGGAGGAGGAGAGGGTCAAGGTGGAGGAGGTAGAGGAGGTAAGAGATGGGGAGGAGGGGGAGGAAGGAGGCGAGGTGACGACACCTGATGAAGGCGATGAGAGTGGAAAAACAGCAGAGCAACAGGAAGGAGACAATGAAGAGGAAAATGAGGAAGAGGAGGAAGAAATCTGCCAAGAGTGCATGGTCTCCGACTCCAAGCCCGAGAGGGAAGGAGAGACGACAGAGAAGGAGGAGAGCAGAGAGGGAGAGGAAGAGGAGGAGGCATCAGAGGAGGTGACGTCAAATGAGGTGGTGGTGAGTGGCGAGGAGCCCACCGCCATGGAGGAGGAGGAGCAGGCCATTGGAGTAGCCCAGGAGGAAGGTGACGATGAGGTCAGAGAAGATTCCCCTGTTGAGGTCAACACGGAAGAGGAGAAGGAAGGAGAGGAGGAAGAGGTACTGTGTTGATACTGATACTTTTTAAAAAATGCCTCAATGAGCATTTTCTACTAGCATAGTTCTAGACTGCCTAGAGGACCACTGTCAATAGGAGGTTAAAGCTTAAACTTTTTTTTTAAACTTCTCTCCCAAGTCGGTGCGAGCAGTGACTCCGACGGTGTGCGTGACGATGGGAGAGGAGGCGGATGGCGAGGACTCGGGCGATGAGACGAAGCAGCCAGAGAGCGACGAGGTGTCGGAAGTGGGCGGAGCCAACGACATTAGCGATGCAGCGAAGGAGGAGGAGAAGGAGGCCGGGGCGATCCAGCGCCTCCCCCAGCAAGTCACCCGCAGCTCGGTGGAGTCCCAGCCGGGCTCCATGGAGGACCTGGTCTCCCCTCCTCCCGCCTTCCTCCACACGACACCGGTGCCCCGAAAGCCGGTCGCAGCCTCCAAAGCCGGTTGTGGTGCCCGCCAAGGCTGGTATAGTGACTCCCCCAAGGCGCGGCCCCCCGAGTGCGAGTGTCCGGGGTGTTGGGTTTAGCGGCACGCGGCCAAGGAGAAGCCGTGCTCACACCGGCGACGGGTCAAGACGACGCACGACCGAGACGCAGACCGACGTGGAGCTGGACGCGACCTCTAGACCCAGATCCCCCTCAAATCACCCCAGCTCCACCTACCAGCACCGCCTCCCAGAACCGCACGCCCCTACTCCCTGCACGAGTGATCACTATAGTTAAGCGATCTCGCACTGTAGAGAGGAAGGGCGAGAGTGGAGACTAGAAGCAGATCTGGACAAAGAGCCTGTCAGATTCTGAGGTATGCAGCTCCAGCTCCGACCACTGCCTATGAGACGTTGGCCCACGATTGATTCTTGCGAGAGATTACTGACACCGACTCTAGTGTCAGGAATGTTGAGGCTGAACAACAACGAGAGAAATCACTAAAGGAATTCCTCGATCAAGAAGATTTCATGGTTATCCTTATCAAAGACTCCTGATTACCAAATAGCACAGAGCCATAGCATATACTTGTTATTATGTATACTACAACGAATCGTATGGTTAAGTTCTAGAAGGTGAAGCTGGAACGACAGACTACGGCTACTAAATAGGCCAACAGGCCTATATTGCACGAAAGAAATAGATATATATTATACTCGCTATTAAACAAATGCACAGGCTACTCTAACTGTGCTTTATGTTGGTTAATAATTTTTAGCAAGAAAACCATACGTTTTCAAAGTAATCCAAATATTTTCACTCATAGATGTGAGTCTACTTCTTTACGTGAGAGCCTAGGGCCTGGTGCTTTGGACAATGGACAGAAGAAAAGATTTGGGTGTTTATTATTACATAGGTGTTCAATCATTGACTCGTTCCCTAATTCCCTTTAGTGGCGTCCTTCAACTGTTATGAACATAAGAAACGTGTTTTTTTGTTGAGTATCTGCGCACCAGGTACAGCACGTCGTACAGGGTGTGATGTATCACTTTAGGCAACTCAAACACTTTCCTCCAATTGGGAAACACGGGCAAATGGTGTCTCAGCAATTTACGCTGAGGACATTATGTATGAGAGGAAGAAAACTTTTCTGTAACTCAGAATTCGCACTTGGGTATTTTGCTGTTATTTTGTGTGCAGTTTGTCCTGATAACGTTAATAACGCTCTTGAAACTGAAAACATGGCTTTGAAACCAAGCTGCTAATAACAACTGCCACAAACTTTTGCACATTCCCAGAGCAACAAATTCCCTTATGTGCTCTATTACACATTTTCTATAGCCTACAGATAACGTTTCAATGAGTTGTATCAAACACAGTTTTACTTAAAATAGCGCCCGTCTTCACAATAGTTGCCCCAATTAGTTATTGCATAATGACTGGACTGTGCAGCGGCGGGTGGGAAACGTTTTTTCTGTGAGGGCAAGAGCCTTGACGTCTCCGGGGTTATCTTTCGCTATCAAGAACTAATTTAGGTCCAAACCGCTTTTAAAGAAAAATGGGTGAGACGCAGTAAGGGATTAAGGTATCAAAAGGAGGACGGATAACCGTGCATCCATTCACCTCAATGAACTCCCCTCTTACCCAACTACATCTGTTTGGGACGCGCACACACACAGCACACACACACACAACACACACACCAACACACACACACACACACACACACACACAACACACAACACACACACAACACACACACCACACACACCACACACACACACACTTCCCCCCATACATACAAGTTACAAGACAGGTAACAATGACGACTACATACATATCATACATACATAACAATCCAAACTGGTAAATAAGCATACATAACCTAGCTAACTACAAATTCATGTATGTAGGTATGTATAACAAACTTAGACAGTGGTCGTTGATTTAGATCAAATTGTGTGCTCCAATGCTTAAGGAATAATGTTCCCGGCATTCCACATCTGAAAGAGATGAGTGCGTAGATCGCTGGGACTCTGGGGCTGAGGGGGGTGGTGCCTGCATGCCTACGCTGCTATTGGTCCAAGGTGGCTTTTCAACAATTACTTAATTTAACTCTATGATTATTAATCACTTATTTATTCCTTGAAACTCAGAGAAGGCATTATAAAATAATTCTGAGCTGATTATTGTTAGGGTAATCGAATTATATTAATACAAAATAAATATTTTAAAAGTTGAGGGGTGTGGTTGGGTGAAATGAGTTAAATTTTGACTAAAAAATCACTTCTGTGAAGCATCTTTTGACATACGACACTCCATATATAGAGATTAAATCAATCAACTTTATAATCCATACTTCTCAAACTTCTTGGAACGTGTATGAATCTTTGGAGAATAACTTAACGCTGGAAACTCCCATCCACCGTGTCAACCTGTCTCAAGGAATCCGGTGCAAAAAGACTACGGCACGCTTAACTTCAAACAATCCACGTGGGATCATTTATCGGAGAAGACACACGCCCGATAATAACAGTAAAATATGCGCACGGAATATGCAGAGTTAATCAAGAATATTCCGTG
>OLKM01004132.1:0-25092 GCA_900291075.1 Melanogrammus aeglefinus | reverse complement strand
TGCTCTTCCTCGACCAGGATGCAGGGGAATGGGCACCTGAAATGCAACTCCAGCCGAAGGGCAAATTCTCTTACTGAAGGGTCATAAAAAGTTATGTTATTCTGTGTGTTTAGTATTATGTTATTTGTATATTTATTAATGTAAAGTATGTTGTAGCATACATGTGTCGACTCTCCTTAAAACTTATGTGTAGCTCTTTTTACAACACTACCTCATTAGGGGTAAGGCCCAAAGATAAATCGGCTGCTGCCTCTTCGAGGTAAGCCCTGATTTTCCTCCTGCGCTCCTGTGTTAAAAACCCTATTGTGCGGTATAGCCAGGGACTAGCCGCTTCACTGCCTTCCTCGCCCTCCGCTTGAGGTAGCAGTGACAAGTCACATATTGATGTGGTGCCAATTGCTGCCTGCCTCACTGATTCCAGAATACACCTCGCTGCAGGCCCTGGCATAGAACCCATGCAGGAACAGCCCACGGGAGTGTTTCCCTTCGGCACGGCGTGGCATTTTTCTTCTCAGTAATAATCTGTTGATGCAAGTGAGAACACGTTTTGTCATTCTAAACATAGATTATTATTCAAGCAGTGGTATTCATTGCAAACACTCTTATTAATTCTGTATTATACAGTTATTGATCGCCGCAAGTGCGCGCCAATTACGTTATGGTATGTGCGGGGACGTTTGAAACAAGTGTTTCACCCCACCGACAGCTTACTGACACTTAAACCTTTTTACTCTAACTTCAAATATCTGGACATTGCACACTTTATCACAGTTTTAGAGTAGCTACTAATTTCAATTCTGCTGTATAGTCATATTATTTTATGGCATGAAACCAAAAAATACAACAACTTATTACAAAAAAACTACGAGAAATGATTTTACTTACAGGTCTTCGAAGACGGGTTGCGGATAACTTTTGAACGGAATTACGTCGTTACACGAAATTTCACGGGCTGGTCAGGTCTGCGTGCTGAACGTATGATGAATTTGACGTGAAAGCATTGCGTGGTTTTCAAGGAAAAATCGCTGTTGTTTTCAATCGTCCCGTGTTTCATCGACCCGGCTCTCGCTACTGCTACAGCGTATAGTGAGCTGCGAGAAGTGCATTTCCCTGGTTTTTCCAGGCTAGAGAGTAGCACATGTCTTAAATTCACACTGTTAAGCCAAAATCCCAAAATATTGAGCTGTTCAAACATGTATTCAAAGATCTCAGAATAAAAGTTAAAGGATGAGGTTGTTCGGCAATGCTGTAATGAGCTGCAGAGAAGTGGCATCCCCCTGTTTTTCCAGGCTAGGAAGAGTAGACATGATATGATATTCACACTGTTAACCCAAAACAGCCCAAAATATGAGCTGGTCTCTCAAACCGTGATTCAAATATCTCCAGCTTATAAGTTACATGGGTGGTCATTATGTTCGGCAGTGCTGTATATGACGTGCCGAGAGTGCATTCCCTGTTTCTCTCAGGTAGAAGAGTAGACATGTATGAAATTCACACTGTTAAAACCAAACAGCCCTAAAATATAGCTTGGTCAACTATGTGATTCAAAAGATCTCCGCAAATAAAGTGTAAGGGAGTGAGCGCTATCGGCGTAGCAGTTTTTACTTGCTGAGAATATCGCATCTCTTTCTCGGTTGGGTCAGCCTTAAATTCACAGTACATAAACATAGACCCATACATTTCTTTTTATGGTGGAAGCCATATTTTTACACACAGTGTCTGTGCTGTACACTGTACAGACTTGGAGATTCCTTTATAGTAGCCCTTACTATGTGCACATACAGCTCTAAATGTTCACCAACTAGTGGATGATGACACTTTAATCCAGTCAGAATATAAATAAACTACTTAAAACTCGGGTCAGGCTCCTGACCCTTATCTGTGACCTGCTTTTTACCAATCCGAGCCTGATGCTGCTGTGTGAGATCCACTGGCACGGCCTTGCTTAGGGTCCCGAGGTCCCGTCTAATCACAAAAGGTGTCATCTAGTTATAAAACAAAAAACAAATGCAGTTTAGTAGAGTAGTAGCACTCACACTGTATTTTGGAATATGAGACATATACAGTATTTATTAAATCAAAGAACAGCATGACCCAACAGGACTTCAGAACTTTGTATGACCTTGGATGAACGGTCCAGACAATAAAATCATACCTGTACTTGTACCCGTACATGTAAGTGGTTAGATTTTAAATAAAATTACACACACAATACCCAAGTAAGCAAAAAAAGATAATGAATAAATGAATAAGAAAATGGAAATAAATAATCAAATAGATGTTTTAAACTATTTACAATTGTCAAGCCCCCATTGCATTAGAACTACAGTATGTCTAGGTAATATAGCGGCAGAGGTAGTCCTCATCCAGCGCTGGACTCTTCACACAGACATGGTGGTACCACCTGCCACAGTTGTCACAAGCAATCTGAAAATTTGAAATGCACATTTAAGTTTAGTATGAACAACATGTATTATTTCATAATTCTGACATTGCCTTCTGTTTTACTGAGGGCATTACTACTACCATATTACTATAATACTATGTTATAAACCTGGTAACAAGTAATGACAGACTAACCCATGAGATACATACCTAAGTGACTGATGTTTCAGAGATAATTATGTAGATTTTATAAGCTACAAATTATGTCTCAAATTTATGTAATTACCCATTGAGGGTCATCACTGTCCTTGAATCCACAATGATGGCAGAGGTCCTGGAGAGTGTCTGTGAAAACACATAAAACAGTGTTATTTGATATTCATAATAAGTATAAACTTTTTGTTGTTGTTGAAAGAACAACACTATATCAAGACACTTAAATATCATACAAATTATAAGCCAAAAGGGAAACACACCAGATTCACGGACGGAGAGTGCAGGCTATATCCACTCTCATGCTGTTTACAGCGCTTGTGCTTGTGTCAAAGGTGGTGGCCTTTCCCTCCAATATACACTCAGCAAACTGATGGAAAATAGGATGATCAGCACAGCATTTTTAAGATTACTTTTTGATCACCCCTCCAAAAAAACAAATGAAAACAAATAAGTAGACCAACTACATAGCACTCATAAAGAAATTAAAATACTCATCACAGGATATGTACATTGAAACCAGTTTGTAATGTGTAATGTTCTTGTCACCTTTATTAATTCACGGTTAAAAAAAAATGGCTATAAATAATAGCCAGTTACAACTCACTTTCAAGGCAAAGACACCGCATGATGTGCTGTCTCTCTGTAGTCTATGTGGATGACTGCTACATGTCCATCTTGACACATTGCATCCTCTTTGCCGCATGAATGCCCTTAAGGAACAATCTATACATTTTTATAACTTTAACTTTCTTCAAACCCATATAAACACACACACACACACACACACACACACACACACACACACACACACACACCACACACACACCACACACACACACCACACACACACACACACGTAATTGATTTCTTTAATTCTTTGTCACCTTGTTTTTTCCTTGCACCTTTTCATTTTTGCCTGGTACTCTCCCATCGGATCCAGAAAAAGACAGTTTTTTTCTTCAGGACAAATCACCTTCATATTTTTGGAAGGAAACGTGTTTTATGCTTTGCATTTTTAAAGCTTTAACAGTGAAAACATTCAAAACCCTAGAAAGTAGGCCAGCACACCAATTGCCACAAACTTGCCCAACCTGTCCAACCAATTCATCTGTATCTGTGTGGTTAACTGTAAACTACTACTGCTCAGACCCCTTAACTACTGACCTCCCAATTATTGATAATATAAAAGAACAGATGTGGCCTCTATTAAACGACTTATAAAAGCTACAGTGGTCACACTTCTACCGTTAACATCCAGTGGTGGTGCTCATTAAAAATCCCCACTATCTTTTTGTATCTCTCGATGGTTCCAATCTGAAAAATCAAGATAAGAGAAACCAGTATTTTTGCTTTTAGTTGAAAATAGGACTGAAACATGGCATTCATAGCAACGTTTATGTCATTGTTATACCTCTATTTTTAATGAAAATTACATCAGTGAAATTGTACATTTGAAATTACAAATCATAAAAAAGATTTCTATACAAACCTTGAGTTTGGAGGTTTTCCCCTGTCCAGATGCGTTGTCATTTCGAAGCTATCAATTACAGCAGCCTGATCAACATTTTTTTTGGTTGTACCGTCGCACAAGCAAGGTAAGGTAAGCGTTTGATTACCTGTGAATGATACAAAAAAAAACACCTAATTATTTCCTATTTTGTTCCAACAACAGGTTTTTAGAATTTACAACATATTTACATCACTATCTGTTACTGAGCACTAATGTCCTGCACTACAGTGCATTTAACTTCTTCAGCCCTGCTTGGCCCTACCAGTGAACCCGCCCATACAAACACTTCTTCATGTGTTACATCTTTCAAAAACACTAGAAAGTGATTTACAGATGCAGATTAACCTAAACAAAGATATATAATAAAGCCATGGTGAATTTTGAAAAAATATGTGTAATGATGCACCAGTGTTACACAAAAATAGTCAATTCGAGTAACATATTACGTCAACTTGATTCATTGAGTGAAGTTTTGGAATAAGTAGCTACACAATATATGAACATTTTACCAGTAATTATATTAGTGTTTAAAAAAGTATGAAGTAAAAAAATGGAATTTTGAACTGAGAGCAATAGAATAATAACAAAATTACCTCACTCTCAAGCTCTTGGTTGGGGAGCAATTCTTTGCAATGTCCCAGCAGAACAGTATGGTCCAATTTTGGTGAGAATAACATTCAAGTGTTTCCCAGTGCACAACTCACATCTGCAAAATTAAATAGTAGTAATTTATCTGTTACTATACTGCTCAATGATTTAGCCATGTTATATTATACATCACAGAAATTAAATAATTGTCATCAATAATCACCTCAAACAAACCCTAAACTGTTGGATGTCTGGTTATGCCTGTCCATTTACTGAAGCCTCTTTGATAACATTAAGTAATTAATAGTGCACATGATAGTCAGTATATGTTTTTACAGACAAAGAATGAAATTTGCAAAAACATACATGCATCTATTTCTGTTTCCGTATATGTGGCAGGTGCTGAGGCTGCTGCGGCTGCAGCTGCTGAGGCTGCTGGGGGTGTAGGTGCAGCTGCTGAGGCTGCTGTGGCTGCAACTGCTGAGGCTGCTTTGGCTGCAGTAGCTGCAGCTGTTGAGGCTGATGTGGCTGCAGGTGCTGAGGCTGCTGGCGGTGTAGGTTCAGGTGCTGAGGCTGCTGTGGCTGCAGCTGCTGCTGGGGGTGTAGGTGCAGCTGCTGAGGCTGCAGATTGCATGGCAACAGGTCCTCTGGCTCGCTGGTGCCCTGACTTTTAGGTGCCCTGACTTTGGGTGCCTTGGATACAGGCGCTGATGCTGGCTGTGGCTGCAGGTGCTGAGGCTGCTGTGGCTGCAGCTGAGGCTGCTTGTGGCTGCAGCTGCTGAGGCTGCTGGGGGTGTAGGTGCAGGTGCTGTGGCTGCAGTGGGCTGCAGCTGCTGAGGCTGCTGGGGGTGTAGGTGCAGCTGGCTGAGGCTGCTGTGGCTGCAGCTGCTGTGGCTGCAGCTGCTGAGGCCTGGCTGGGGTCGTAGGTGCAGGTGCTGTGACTGCAGTGGCTGCAGGTGCTGAGGCTGCAGGTGTGCTGGAGGCTTGCTGGGGGTGTTAGTTGCAGGTGCTGCAGTGGCTGCAGCTGCAGGTGCTGAGGCTGCTGTGGCTGCAGGTGCTGAGGCTGCTGGGGGTGTAGGTGCTGGGGATGTAGCTGTAGGTGCGGTGGCGGCTGGTGCTGTGGCTGCTTCTCCTGAGGCAATCCTGTGAGGAATGCGTGGATTCGGGACCTTGAAAGGTTTGAGGTGGTCAACACTAACCTTTTACCTTACTGAACCGTCAGCTGAAAGCAGATCAGCACTTTTGCCTTCCGTTGATGTTATGACAAAGGGGCCAAGAAAGTTTGGGTCCAGTTTTCCACCTTTGCGCTGTTGGCTCCTTATGTTCTGGCGCCACACTTTGTCACCAACTGCGAATGTGGTTTGGTCCATTTTAGATTTTAGTCTGCTGCTGCGTCTTATCCTGGACCTTTGAGACACTTTCCTGAACAATGCTCTTAATTGCATCCAGGCGTTCTATGTCTTTGGAGACTGTTTCCTCCTGTATCACATCCTCAACACTATTGTCCAGCTGTAAATAGATAAGTCAAAATTATTCAAAATACACTAGCGCTGCCTTTTGCCCCAAAATCAACCTGAACTCCTGTTTGTGTCATACATTGTCAATAACCATCTATATCATATCAACCCACTTACTTATCACTAAATAATTTTTCATGTCCCACTGTCACTGCCATAGATATTGCAACCCTGCTGTACATAACATATAAATATATATTTATCCAATATTTATTATCTATCCCATTGCACTACTGCCTCATTGTTTATTTTCACTACCGACTGACCACCTTAATCCACCTTACTTATTTATGTTTGTACTTGTACGTGTTCTCTGTTGTATTATGTCATTGTTCAGTTCTAGTTGCTGTCTTCCTTATGTGTGTACAAGTGAGCGCATAAACCGGAGTCAAATTCCTTGCATGTCTGTACATACTTTGCCAATAAATCTGATTCTGATCAAATTTAAAAATAAAACAAATCTTGGGAGTGCTTTTCTTTTCACACCATAAGTTAACTAACATTGCATCCTCATACTTCATTTAACTTAAATTTTGCATTTTCACAAACCTGATAATCCTCAGGAATCTCTGCTGGGTAACGTGCTTCCCGACCAAACATTAAAAAATAAGGTGAAAATGTGGTGGTCATCTGTTTTTTGATACGCAGTCCAAACATAACAGCATCAAGATATTCGTCCCAGGTCTGAGGCTTTGTCCCAACAAAATTGCAGAGAGCCCTTAAAAAAGGTATACATTTTAGATTTATGTGTGGCTTTTTTGCAACATTAAAACAATGTAATTTGTCGAATGACAATTTCAGCATAGTCATGCTGTGCTTTCCTTACTTTTGGATGGTTCCATTCATCCTCTCAACTAGACCGTTGGTCTGGGGGTGATAGGGAGCGCAAAGGCTTCGTTTGATGCCTAATTTGGCACACACACTCTTGTGGATCTGTTAGACACATAATTATAAAAATATAATTTTAGAAACTAACATGAAATGTTAAAAGCCTCACTTGAAAAATATATTACTATCATACAATAAAAGTAGTTCTGCATAAAAAAGGTTGAATTAGTAAGGCCAGCATTACTGCATTGACAAATTCACTCCCCTTATCCGTCAAAATCCTTTTCGGAGCCTCAAACTGGTGGACAAATTTGATGATTTGTTCTTTGACCACCTCTGCACGTTTTGTCTTCAGTGGATAGGCTTGTGGCCATTTTGTGTAATAATCTATCATTACACACACGTACTGGTTGCCTGCGGTTGTTGTCACCAATTTACCAATGAGGTCCATTCCAATCAGCTCAAATGGTTGTGTTACCTAAAACAAAACAAGTAAAATGAGACAATGGTACAAATGAACCAAAGTGTGTATATCCATGTAATAACATGGTATTAACTTGTATTAACAAAATTTTACTTAATCCTCTAGGGTCAGAATAAAACATTTGAAGACAATTAACACTTATCCAAGATACTTCCTCAATTTTACAGAGTGGTGGTTAATTTCATTAGATTTTAGCTGCATGTGTTTCACGTCATTATCTCATGTGTCTTTTGATTTCACAAGGCAGTATTATGATTTTCAAACCCTAACAAGTGTGTGACAGTTGGCTCATGTGAGGAGCCACATGAGCAACAAATGCATGGCACACCACAGAAAGCCAATGGATATAAGATGAAATCCATGTGAAGCACACAAACACAACTGCCACATTCAAGTGTATAGATGCATATTTTGAAAAATGTTTTAATAAAATGCAGAATAGTATGTCATATTACAGCAGCTCTCATTAAACTATAGTCTAAGGAAAGTGCAAAACAAAGTAGGGATAGGCCATGTGGAGCTCTAAGATCATTTGTTTGCTACATTTATCAATGCATATGGTGAAACGCACCCAAAGATTAAGTGAGCATTAAGTAGCTCCGCACTAAATTTAAATTATGTCTGCATTGGGTATCAGACTGTGCAGTCAGAAATCTACTGAACCCTCTTACATATGACATCATTGTGTCTCTACTTTTAAGTTGGCTTTGCTCTGAGTTCTACTCTTGCCAAAGCAGAGATCAGATATTTACTTATAGCTACTTAAACAGGCCTCATATCTACATTATACTGTATCTACTAAGCTAAATAGGCTGGTCCAAGTGGCTTGAATGGCAGTTTCACCAGCCATTATCAGGGTTTATATTCTACTACTATTACACATAGCTAGTAAGTATCAACATCTCTGGTATCACAAACTTTGCACACATGCAGAGATAAAATGCAATCAGTATAATGTCCCGTCTTTAAAAAAAAACAATACTGCACCAGCAGCACCACATCCTACCCTGTCAGTTTTATGTACTTACACCTTTGTTAATGTGATCTAAATTATTGGCTTGTGTATAGAATGGCCTTGACACCATGGTGTTAGTTTTTTTTGTTAAATGCATGGGAACTCCTCACTATCAAATAAAGCTAACGAATCCTTGAATGTCTGGAAAAACATCTTGAACTCCTAAATCAGAAGACGAAAATCACTTTTTTTTCTTGCATTTTTTTTACCTTAACAATATGGAGAAAAAAATCATACCTTTATTGGGGTATACTGAACCTCCTGTTTTATCAGCCACTGAGTTGACTGGCACACTGCACATTCTGCCACCTGTTTGAACACAATGACACAAGGACTTGTCATTCTGAAGCACTGACATGTTCAATGATAGATATTTACTTTTGAGAGATGAACTAAGGATTTTGAGCAAAAGACTGGCTTTTGCAGGTAATCCATGATGTTTTGCTATTTGTCCTAATTGTTTTGAGAAATGCTCTTACTGTTTTGCAAATGTTGAGGATGATTCGAAAAATGTACCAAAGTGACTGAGAAAAACTGTCATTCAAAAGCTCATTGATATAGGACCATGTAGGCTCTTTAGTAGTAAAAATAAAATCACACAGGAATTTGTTTCATGACTAATTTGATGCATTCTTACCCATTTGTCTATATCCGTGGTCATTCCAGGGCCCCGTTTCCCGATAACGATGGATCTTCGCTCGTACGATCATTCTACTGAAGGATCTTTCGAATCATCGGTAATTTCTTTGGAGCGTTTCCCGAAACTCCTCTTAACATGAACGCGCATTCGCTGCACTCACGACGTTCGTAGGATTGTACCTGTCCACTGAGTTGACATGGTGCTGAAACGGGCTATGACGCAGGGGGAGACGCAGGAATGTCGCAGGAAAATGGGGTTAAAAAGGGTTAACATATCTCTCCATCAAGGCCAACCGCAGAGTAGCCTACGAAAAGAATAGAGTGCAATAATATGAATGCTAAAGATATTAAAATACAATTGATTAGGCCTAGGCCGACATATACTGTATATCAGTCCTAATCCTGAACGCACTGTGCATACATTTATTCACGGGATTTCCCCCTCTGAACTAATTCCATATCACAAAAATCCAAAATAGCTTGTGTGACAACTACATTTATCTTAATGTGCTGAGTGATTTCTGAAACATATTTAGCGTAGCAAGAGAGCTGACTTTATCTGATTCCGCATAAGGTTTCATTGATTGGCTCTCTAGTAGAGAATATTTGTAGACATAAAAAAAATGCAACGTTCCATTCATTCATGATCATTCAAAGACGGCTATTGCTGACCCGATTAGGAGAGCTTGGTGAAGTAGGCTTTAGGCGTTCGAGTTATGGTTCCATATTCCGTATTGGACTTAAATATGGGCTTTTATGACACGGCTCTTCTCCATGCCGTGGGACGCACCGTTCACTTCATGGGCCCTTCACAACAACGCCAACTTCTTCGGTTGATAAGCGACGTCAACGTCTTTGGCTAACTGTTTCACTGCTGATCAACACTACCTACGGTAACAAATAAATTGTAAAAAGATGCCTTGTGAAGTTTGGCAAGTAGCCCCTCATTATCTAAAATAAGCCCCGCCTTCAGGTCGAAGCGCCTCCGTGTCCCGTCGGTGTCCGGTTCGCCCTGTCTGGGCTAGTTTCCCGATAATGACCGGCGTTCTATTACCCCACTTAACGTCAATATTACTCTGCATGTGGAAGAGAAAATAGCTTTATTTATAATTACAATATTATGCTGCTGTATTTTCAGAGACCCCCACAGATATTTGAGTTTGCTGCTTTGATGGGAGCCAGACCTCTCCATGGGAGCTCAGCAGGCTCCCACCTTACTCGAACCCTGGCTATAGGTCTTTTTACACTGCCGAGCCGGTTCGGTCGCAGCTTGGCACGCCCTGCGATTTCACCTTTTATCTTTCCTGTGTAAAACCGAGGGGGTCAAATCCCCGTTCGTCACGGCGCGGGGTTTCTTGGTTCACTGGGGAAGGAGGGGCTGTGCACGGAGTCTCTGACCTCTTTAGAATAATTATTGCATACTCCCGAATGTTTTCATTTTTTCAAGAATGAAGACACCCGTATGCAATAATGAGTTCACTCTGAGTGGAGACTACAAACGCGATTAACTATGGTCAGGGATGTTCGTTACTGTCTAGACAGGGTCCAAATTTATAGTGAACTTCACAGCCTCACCGAAGCGCCTACAGTGCATTAATGTAAACAATCGCAACAAAAAACGCCTGCAGAAATTCTCCGACACCCGTTGGTCTCAGCATGATGCATGTGGCCTATGTCTTATGTCATTGATCAATATGAGGACATTTTAACCACGATGGTTGAATTAAAATCTGAGGGAGACAGCAAATGCAGCTCGAAAGCGACCTCCCACACAAGAGCAAAGGAATCATTTGATTTTATTTGTGACGTGGCGTTTGATCGGTGCATTTTGGTTGCGCATGCATTTTTGGAATTTTTAATTGCTGCAATACATTAAATTGTTGTTGACTTCTAACATCTATCTTTGCTGTTTAAATCAGTCGTCTTTGAGTAGGCCTAATATATCGGCGGTAACCACTGTTTTCGGTTGCGAAATGGCTCATGCTGGGCATTCCGTGGTATTGGATGTATTTTAATAAAACGCATCCAATACTAGGAATGTCCGCTGGTGACGCCACTGAGGCTATAGTAGGATAACGATGGTCTATAGCGTCCTACGAGTACCCTGGAGTACTCGTTAGCTACAAGCGTTTTTATGACGTTCGTTACCAACGATGCTTTCGGGAAACGGTGTGAAAACTGTACGATGCTCGTACGACGCACTTATCGATCCACTTAGGCTAACGATGCTTTCGGGAAACGGGGCCCAGGCCAGTGAAAACGCTTGGAAATTGCATCCCTTGTTTTTTTCTAGCCGCTGTGAGCTCCTGTTGGGCTATCATGAAAATCAACCAAAATGGCATTGGCTTCCTCTACACCACAAACCACTTTTGTTTTGACGTCTCCAGATCCCTTGATGTAATAGAGTGCTCCTACTAGAAGATACATCATACAAAGATCAACTTGTGACTAGCTAAAACTTTAATTTTTTGGTCAAACGTATACATAGGCTCCCTTAATAATTAAGTAGGCCTACTGCTAATCTAATTAAATGCATTTTATCAGTCACAGTAGTTTACAAGGAAATTGTGCTCAGTCATCCCACAATTTTTACTATTGACAGGTTGTCAACATGCAGTACCAAACAAAACTACAGGTGTAGACTACACCTGTAGTTTTGTTTGGTACTGCATGTTTGTCTGCAAACACACAATTTCTTCATTTATTCAAGAGCTGTGCACTACACCGTGTAGTGCACAGCTCTTGAATAAATGAAGAAATTCTGTGTTTGTCTATTTATCTATGGATTAATATCTGTCTGTATTTGTATGCTATGTATTAATGTATTTATTATTTCGGTATTACTTCATTATATCACTAAATATGAATAAATTAGTGTTTGAGTAAGCAGGATTAGAAACCCCAAAAAAGCATCCATCGACAAAACGTCTTTGATTTGGCGTGCTTCCAGAAATGTAGCTAAATTTAAGGTTTACAAATGGCTCCTCAAAAACTAGATAGATAGATGGATAAGCACTAACCTTCAACATGGTGCCTTGAAGCTTTTCGTCGAATTTCAGACTTTTCTGCTCTTGTAAGGTCACTTTTATATTTGCCGTTAACTTTATACTGCAAAATATCCTCGTGCAATTGAGGGTCCATGATCCAAGAATGATGGCAGGTTAATTAGCAAAAATGGCAATTGACCTCACGACACAACTCTCGCAATTACGGCACACCCACTATCAGGCCTTGAAAAACCTGATACCTGAAATTACTACGGGATGCAGGATTATAAACGCTGATGATGACGATGATAATATCATATTTATATCTGAACAAATAAATATGCTCCAATTAGAGAGTTTATTGTATCATTGCATATGTACTTAGGCTATATATATATATATAGGCTATTACAATGATTGATATATATTGTTAGCAAAGAGAGGGGAGTCCTAATAGAAACTGATAAGAAAAAGCTTCGTTTGAAATAATTGTGGTGAAAATGTATGCTACAGATCAAAATATGAAATGTGACTCACTTGTAATCACTCACAATATGGTCTTCACAGTGTGTTTTTGAACTGTAATTGTAGGTTTTGAAGAGCCTCCTCTGAAAATAGTTTAGGATTCTCATAAATTGTATTAGGCCTACCTGTAAGCGCTTTTGAGGTCTGAACGAAAAGCGCTTTACAAATAAAATCTATTATTATTATTATTATTATGAACACAAACACAATTTTGTTGTAAGCATTTTCCAGTTGCTGGTGTTTTTAATGTTTGACACAATCACGAGAATCTTCCAGCCTGGAAAAGCAGGGGAATGCACTTCTCGGCAGCTCACATACCTGTACAGCACTGCAGAATAACGCATCCACCCTGTAAATTTATTGCTGGAGATCTTTGAATCACATGTTTTTTATTTAGCTCATATTTTAGGCTGTTTTGGCTTGACAGTGTGAATTTCATACATTTATTATTAGTGAGGCATAAATAGTAACTGATGCATTATTCAGCAGCAGCAATCAGTTCTGCCGAATAAAGCATGTAGCCTACCCTTTAACAGTGAGACTTCAAATCAAAGAATGATAGGAATCAAATGGTCTTCTCAGCACCAGCTTACTTTATTTGATCGACCTTGCAGTGTGGATGACACCCCACATTCATTTTCCACATTAAAAAATATTGTTTTAGCATAACTATCTGAAATCCCACGCTTAAAACACAGCCACTCCTTCAGAAATCATTACGTAGTTTCCCTTCAGCTGTGCGCGCTCCCGTGAGGTGCATGCAGTTCTCGGCGGGCAGGCAGAACCCGGCATAACACTGGTCAGTTACTTGACAGAAGTAGCTGAACAGGGGAAACAATTTTCCCTGGGTGTAGTGGGAGGGTGAGTCTGCGGTTTGTCAGCGGTAGTATAAAAACTACTCGATCGCTTCCGGTATTGTGACATACCCCTAACCCTCCGCCTTCGCAACGTATTCTAAAAATAAGTACAATGAATAATCGAGCATGTAAAAAAAAGTTGGATAGGGTCTCAACCGTTTACAGTAAAAAGCCAGACTTTATTTATTTATTTAAAGTAACATATAGTGTCCTTTAGAAAAACAAAACAAAAAACAAAAGCAAAGTTTGCAAGTTTGTTTTCAGCTCAAATTTGCCAGCAAAACCTATTATCAAAAAGAATGAACATACACCGCTGATTAAAGCTAAAGATCAACTGCAGACTCACCTCTCTCGCCAAAACTGTGTCTAATGTTTTTTTTTTCATAAAAGCAATTAGCTTCTGTTTTGATTTCAGTAAAATATTGCGCTAGAAATGCTTTTTCTTCAAGCAAAAGATTCAAATCCATTCGTAACGATTAGGCAAAAAAGGTCACACCACCGGAAGCGATCTAGTGTTTCTTATACTACCGCTGACAAACCGCAGACTCACCCTCCCACTACGCCCGGGGAAAATTGTTTCCCGCTGAACAGTGGCCTGCTAACTAACACAGCTAGCGACGCTACTGCCCCGGGGTTTCAGAGGGACTGCCGCACGAGATAGCGGGTGTGACCACGCGGGTTGGCTGACCGGGCTCGGGCGAAGGAAAACACGCAACAAGCAGTGAGGAGCGCCTGTGTCCTTTCCAAGGACTTCTACGAACTTCCTCAGAACTTTCACAGACTTTCCCAGTACTCTCACGGACTTCCAAGGACCTTCAGGGACGCCCATCGCGTTTCACCTGGACGTGTGTGTTCCGAGCAGGACTATTCATCAACAGGCCTGCAACAGGTTTTTCTTTTGAAAATAAACCAACAGTTTTTGCCCACAGAATGGAAATCCGTTAAACATTAGACTGTTATACAATATCCTCCGACCTTTTTTTTTTACCTATAGGTTTCCACTAACGGGGCCAGTAAATATTCCCTCGCTGGCCAGATCTGTGGTGTGTGTGTGTGTGTAAAGGCCCATTCACACCCTACTGTAAATACGGATATGGACCGTTTCGTGCGGTCCCGGAGGTGTTTCGTCCGTCAATGGGTCCGTCGCCTCTGAGCTTATGAATCCGGAGTGCTCCGGGAGAAACGGAGCAATACCACCGGAAATTGAGGCGGCAGTATAGAGTCAAAAGTCAGAACATTTGGGAAAATAGATAGAGCAGTATTATATCTGATAATATAATATCAGTAGTATAACATCTAATATCTGATATTTATGCTATTGTTCCCCTGCTTCGGCAATGAGTTGTAACTGGTCATTTAACAACATTTTGAGGAGATAATCTGCGGGTTGGTGAGGGGTGTCACATGCCACCGCCGGCTAGGCCTACACTTTTTGCACGTTTTTGCCGATTTCGGATGACACAAAGCAAAATCACCTCTACAGATGTCATGTTCGCGATTGTCGATGCCGTTAATTTGTGAAACAACAGTCACTGCCCTCTAGAGGATGTATTGCGTAACATCCACAACAACGCCGAACCCAGATGGAGCTATGAAAGGTAGTTCCGGAGGCAACTTTTGGGGCGGACGGACGAATTTCGTCTGGATCCGGAGGTATGAATCGGCCTTAAGACGTCAACCTCATCGAGCTCTGAAAACTTGACTTCAACACAGAAACAAAGCTCTTCAAATTAGCCTACACATATTTGTAGGAGTGAATTTGCTCCAAAATCGATTTGTTGGCTGACAGCCTGCTGCTGTGGAATTGCGGACAGGCGTCATCAAAATTGGCCCGTGTGATAAGCAACGCCTTTAAGGTGGGAACGGTGCGGTTTATCTCAAATTCAAGTATTCATGATGGAATAAAGATCAGTTCAATGGGAGCATTAGTGCCAGGCACCACACAGCAAATAATACATTTATTTTTGTCTTGTAATCTCCCTGCTTCTGAAATGAGCTAACATCTCCGGACAGCGCTCGTCCACCCAGAGGATGAGCGCTTTCCACTGTGCAGATTAAATTGCGCAGCATTCCACTGTGTGATTATCCCTGTTGCGTATGCCCTCTCACTTTGTTGAAATCACATGCTGGATGCTTTCTATGTGTTTTTTAGTTAAGGATCAGGCTATAATAAGACCACGTTGGCTATGTAATCGCGGACAAAAGGGTACATTTCATAGTGGATGGTGGAAACCAGGACATTTTAGCATCCCGACAGGCTTTTGCTGAGACTTGAGAGACGCAACTCAAAATCGGGACTGTCCCAATCACCAATGACGAATGTCAGGGTAGGACAATATAGCGCATGCAACCAAGAAATAATCATATTAAAGTACCGCCACTCCGACCATGACAACAGAAATGGTCAGAGTTGTGGGACGTTTGAAAACAATGGAAGTGCCACCACAACGACAATTAGATGTCAATGTAGGAGTGGCGTTATGTCTGAATGGAAGGCGGTCCCTCATCTGTACATTCCTTCTTGTTTGGTACTCCGGACAAGCAAAGAAATTTTCTGATCTGGCTGGGCAGTATGTTCGCTTCGGACCTGCCTTCGACTTAACTTTGAAGGGCCCTTATACTGGGATGACAGGTCCTTGGGCATGGGGCTCCCCGCATCTGCTGGGTCTTGTTCTAATTGCTTGATGGCCGATAGATTCTTGCAGGCTGATATAATGGATAAAAAACATGAAATTACTTATTCATTATGTTCTTATCATTTCAATTTAAATGATCCTGTCACTGCCACTATACCTACTTTAGCTTGACCCTATCCATGCAGAACTGCACAAAGCAGAGATATATTTAAAATTTGCATTGTTTTTTTGAATAACTATTTAACAAACAAACAATACATACAATGATAAATTATCACAGCCCTTAAAAGGGAACCATTTTTTGCTAACATGTCGCCAGAAAAGTTCGCTCAAAGTAATCAAGTTTTGTGTAAATAAAGTTTCACAGCAGTCCCGATTATCGGGTCGGAATCCGGTCGGAATCTCCCCTCTTTACTTCAACTTTTGATGCTGGAAGAAATTGATGATCTGCCTGCCTTTATTCTGCAGTATCTTGCTCAGTCAGGAGATAATGTCCATCGCAGTCGGCTTTTCAAAGTGAGAAAATAGACATTTCTTCAGGATAGAAAGGGCCTCTGTCGCCTACCATCAGTGGCTATGAGAGAAGGAGAAGATGAGTGGGCTCTGCTTTGGGTACGATGTGTGCATGAGGTGGATGGCTGTCAACCTTTCTGCCGCTCCAGGTCCATTATGTATATCGTGACCAACATCTGGCCCTTGTCTTTGAGAGAATTGATGGGCTCTCCTTCAGCCAAGTTATGAGGCTGCCAGTTGATCGATAACTGTCCAATTGAATTCAGGTATTTGTTGGATGGGAGGCCTTTGAATTCTAAAGAGATTTGTCCATGTGGACATCTTCCACTCTTGTTTTGATCTGATTCAAGGGAAAACAATGTCTCCCTCATCTGTGACCTCTCTGATCAGCAAAGTTTTTGATATTGAGCAACAACATCCTGGAAGGAGAGAGGGATAGAGATAACGTTGGAGATGGAGATGACAAAATGTCTTTAAAATGTGCTCTGCCATTGTATCATCCTCCCGTTATTATCATATCAATATATATGTCAATATATCATTATTCACTATACAGTGTTACCAGATGTTGATCATTGAATTGGCTGTATACATTTATACATGACACAATTATTTTAACTGTTGAGATACAGAACATAACATATTGCGATCTATGTGAACACATTGGTATAACAGAACATCCAATTTGGAGAGTCATAGTTCCGCTGATCCTCTGTTCTGAGACAGGACTGCCTCAGCCACATACCATAATGATGCAGGAACTATGTATACATTTGACCATTTATAACCTGGCATTTATAACCAGTGTTGTGGAAAGTTACAAAAAACTACCCACCTAAATGCATGCCTTAGAAATACATCTTATAATGATGTCATAACTATTATTGTACAGACTAACTAATCATCACATGTAGGATACATCCTTAAATCAGTTATTTAGTTATTAAAATTATGAAATTGTCCGCAGCAGCACTTTTTATACATTTTGACTATTCTGAGCCTGTGGCAAGCGCGTAAAAGAATGCATGGAAATACGCCTGTTATGTTTGTAAATGACCCCCGGACAACGGTGACATTTAGTTATTAGTTTGTTTATTTCTCACTCGTAACCATGACAACAACACTTCCGGTAATGACGTCAGATTGTGTAGTTAATACTACATTCACCCCCCCTCTCCCTGAGAACCAACGGCCTAAAGAGGCAAGGCACAAAGTGTAAACAACATATAAACATTTGAACATATTTGTGCAAACCAGGTAGACTGCCAGTTTGCACGCATAGCCTCGTGGATTATTCTGCCACATACCAGGCTTTGCTCTAACTAAAACACTTAGAATTCGATGATATAATCCCTGAGGTGGAGTGGCCTCCGGCGGGCCCGGAAACAGGCCGGGGGCTCAGGTTGCAGAGGGTCAGCCTGTGCAACTGGTTCAGGTGGGCACTTATCAGGGATTTTTGGTCTTGCATCAGGAAAGTCCCAATCCCCATCAGCGTGGCGGTATTCAGCTGCACCTGCATCATTGGAGGTGGTTGGTGGAGCCACCCGTCTCAGGCGGCTGGCATGCCAACGTGACCCGTTAGCCAGGCGAAATGTAGCAGGGCCCAACTGTTCAATGATCTGCTGAGGTTCAGACCAAAATGAACGCAGCTTGTGCGAGCGATTAGGACGGCATATCCGGACCCAATCCAACACTTTAAAGGAGGGGTGCTTCACCCGGCGCTTCTTATCAAACCGCTGCTTCATGCGGTGTTGCTGCTCTGCTACTCTTTGAGCTGGGGAGGGTGCCGCTACTGGAGTGATGTCTGATGGAGGACGCAGACGATCCAGGGGAAGTTTAAGTTCATGTCCCAGCATCAGAAGGGCAGGGGAGCTGCCTGTAGTGGTGTGTGTGTGGTGTCGCTCTTGTAATGGAGCAGCGCGTGCTTTTTAGTGCTGCTGTGAATGACAGATTTTCAGCCAGGTGTGCTCTGAGCCCATTCTTGAGGGTCTGATTAAATCTTTCTACACCCCCGTTAGCCTGAGGGTGGTATAGGGCAGTCTTGATGTGTGTAATTCCCCTCCCCTCCACAAAGGTGGCAAAGTCAGCTGAGATAAACTGAGGCCTGTTGTCGGTGGTGATGGTGTCAGGCACACCCCAGCAGGCAAACAGAGAAGAGGAAGTCAGTAATTACCCCAGAGGTGGGAGAGCCGGTGGGGAGCACCTCCGGCCACTTTGAGTGGAGGTCATACACCACCAGGAGGAACCGCTGATGGTGAGGAACACCATGAAGCTCCCCACAGATGTCCAGCTGTATATGAGACCACGGCAATGGCGGCCAGGACAGAGGTTGCAAAGGCGGAGGTGTGGGCGGGCCAGTTTTCCCACTGGTGAGGCAAGCCGCACAGTCTTTCACCATCACCTCAATGTCGTGATCAATTCCAGGCCACCATACCAGACTCCTGCAGCGCTGCTTGACTTTCACAATGCCCAGGTGTCCCTCATGTAGCATATGCAGGACTTGTGCCCTCAACGCACTGGGAATCACTGTGCACAGCCCCCTTGCCACACAGACATTGTTCCAGCAGGAGAGGTCATGTCTGACCCGGTGGAAGGGTGCCAGTTCCACCGTAAACTTTGCAGGCCAGCCCTCCCGGGTGAATGTGCAGAGCTGGGTGAGCACGGGGTCTTGCGTTGATGCTGCCTCCAGCTCCCTAAGGGAGACTGCTGCTTTGAGGGGTGTATGCAGCATAAGTACAAGCTCTGGCTCAGATGTGTCCTGGGTAGTGTCAAATGAAGAAGTTGGCGTGGCTCTGGAGAGCAAGTCAGCTACAACGTTCTCCCTTCCACGAGTGAACTGTGCGGTGAAGTTGTAGGCTTGCAGCCGCTCAGACCAGCGGTAGAGTCGCAGTGGCTTGTGTCCTGACCCTGTCGTGGCCAGTAAAGCAGTCAGGGCCTGGTGGTCCGTCCTCAGGGTGAAATGTCGTCCGTAAACGTTCATGTGCCACCTTTCACATGCTCAGAGGAAGGCCAGCGCCTCTCTTTCTCCGACAGAATATTTCTGCTCAGCTGGGGTTAGTGACCGTGAAGCAAAAGCCACTGGACGCTCAGTCCCTTGTTGAATCTGGGAGAGGACTGCACTGACAGCTGTGTTGGAAGCATCACAGGTCACAAATGTGGGACTCCACAGGCCAAAGTGGGCCAGCACAGGTGGGGAATTCAGTTGGGCTTTGAGCTGGCGGATAGCATCTGTGCATGCAGGGGTCCAGGACCAAGGCACATCCTGCTTAAGGAGGGCACGAAGCGGGGCTGTGGTCTCTGAGTACCGGGGCAAGAAGCGGAGGTAAAAGGCTGTCATCCCAAGGAATGATGACAGCTCAGCAGGGCAGGAAGGCTCAGGCAGGCGCAACACAGCTTCCAGGCCATCTGTGGTCAGGCGGAAACCCACAAACTCGATGGCGGACACTGCAATGATGCATTTCTCCTCATTAAGTGTGATGTTGTGACGGGCGAGGACATTAAACACCCTGCTGAGGCGGTCGTCGTGCAGTGTTTGTCTCCCCGTGCACCACAATGTCGTCCAGATACACTACTACACCTGGGATGCCAGCAAAGATGGTTGCCATGATCTTTTGGAAACAGCTGGGGGCAGAGCTGAGGCCGAAAGGCATGTGGGTGTAACGAAACACCCCCATGTGGGTCACAAAGGCAGTGAGATTGCGACTGCCTGGGTGTAGGGGAACCTGCAGATAACCCTGACGGAGGTCGAGTTTGGAGAAGATCTTGGAGGCATGGAATTTGGCGGAGAGCTCTTCAACTGTAGGCAGCGGGTATTTATCTGAAATCACAGCTTTGTTAACATGCCTGAGGTCAACACAGGGACGCAGGCCTACACACTTCTTTTTCACCACCACCAGGTTTGAGATCCAGGGAAACGCGTCGACCTGCTCAATAATTCATGCATCCAGCAGCTTCTGCAGTTCAGCTGTGATGTCATCACGCAGGGCGAGAGGTAGCCGCCTCAGTGGTTGAATGACAGGAGACACAGCTGGGTCAATGAGCGGCTGGTGGTTGAAAGCTGTGAGACAACCCAGCCCTGTGAAGAGTGAAGGCCAGCGCTGCTGCCAGGGTGTAGACACTGTCAGAATGGTGGAGCCTGTTTTGTCCATGACAGAGAAACCCAGAGCACAGAACAGGTCAAACCCTAGGAGGTTGGCACCATGGCGTGACACCTGAAGGGTGAACTTCGGGAGGATTCTGGTTCCATAGCGGACTGAGAAAGTTGCCGGGCCCACCATGCCAATTTTAGTGTGCCCATTCCATAAAGATCCTCTGCATCAGGCTGAAGTGTGTGACTGGGAAAGAGCCTCCGGACAGTTGACTCGCTGAGCAGGGACCTAGATGCTGCAGTGTCAAGCAGCAAGGGCAAGCAAACTCCTTCCAGCTCCACTGTGCACCACTTAAATGGCTTGGCACAGGAGCCCACAGAGTGAATTGTGGTTGGGCTTGGAGGCGAGCAGGGCCGCCGTGATGGGTTCATGGACACTGGCACTGAGCGACACACTCTGGAAAAGTGGTTAAGTTTATCACAGCATTGGCACCTTTGACGGATGGCTGGACAAACTGGTGCGCGGGTGGCGTGTGAGGAAGAGCCACAATTTCCACATGCCCGGCGTGTTGTATTCCCCCGTCTACCTGCGACGTTCACGGTCATGTCTTCGTGAAGATAAGTGGGGTCGGTGGGCTGAAGAACCGGGAACACAGTCTGTGCGAGTGGTGTTGAGGTTGTCAGATGCATGCTGGGCGCTGCTAGCCGTGCCAACTGAGCAGCAGACTCGAGTTGGAAAGCTAATTCCACTGCTTTTGAGAGTGGCAAGTCATCAGGGGGACGTCAGCAATTTTATTCACGTAGTTTGCAGTCTGTTGTGTGTTCTGCTAGTTGATCACGTATCATTTCATCTTCCAAAATTCCAAACTTACAGAGGCTTGCTAAACCCCGGAGATCGGCAACGTAGTGGTGAACTGGATCACCTGGCTGCTGTCGGCGTTGACGGAAGACAATACGTTGGACAATAACGCTCTGAGGAGCAGCGAAATGTCCTTTCAACAAGTTAACACAGTCTGCATATGTGTCCGTGGGTCCGAGAGTACGGAAAATTTGCTGTCCCTCGGTACCGAGGCTGTGAACGAGGATCGCCTGTAGCCTAGCATCGTTAGCTTCGGTTAACCCGATGGCCGTTATAAACGTTTTAAATGAGTCAAACCAACGGGGCCATGGGATCGGCGGTTCACCAGGGAGGGCGAGGAACGGCGGTAGAGGTGAGATCGGTAACTCCATCTTCGGTGCCAATGTGATGTTTGTAAATGACATTTAGTTATGAGTTTGTTTATTTCTCACTCGTAACCATGACAACAACACTTCCGGTAATGACGTCAGATTGTGTGGTTGATACAATACTACAACA
Source organism: Melanogrammus aeglefinus (assembly GCA_900291075.1). Classification (NCBI taxonomy): domain Eukaryota; kingdom Metazoa; phylum Chordata; class Actinopteri; order Gadiformes; family Gadidae; genus Melanogrammus; species Melanogrammus aeglefinus. The sequence continues at coordinate 2,948 of OLKM01004132.1, read as the reverse complement.
CCTTCGGCTGATTTTATCTTTTACCTTTTACAAATTTGACAAAACTCTCCTCTGAAAGGCATCTATAGGTTTGCGACTCTGTAGGGTCATTCTCCTTTATATACCTCAGATCTGTAAACCAAAAGCAGTCTCTCAACCAATGGCCTCAGCTGATCCTCAGCCAGCCTTGGCAGTGTGATTGTGTCTGCAAACGTTAAGGCCTTGTAACACCTTCAGACACAAATTTAATGTTGAGATGCAACCACTGATCCACCACATAAGTGATAACATGGAAGTGGGTAGGAGCCAACAAGGCTGACGATGTCCCCTGACATGCAGTCCCTCTAGATTCAGGCATCAAACACCCACATGCTGAGCCCCTGCTGAATCCCATGGCTGTAGAGCTTCTCTTCAAAGTTGCTTGATTGTGCTTCCACTTGAATATTTGGAAAACAGCTGCCCTGTGCTTAAGTAAGCCTTTAATAATTGGTTTCTTTCCACAAGTGAGCTGAACACGGCTCAATCCATAGGGTCGACTTAGAGGGCCAATTTGCAGAATGATGTATGGATAGTTTGATAAATAGTGATGGTTGGCGTGTGAGAGTCAGGAAAGCTAGTACTTTTTGAAGTCTATCAATTCTTCAATGAGAATTGTGAAGTACGCTTTCTGGCCAGATTATTGTTGTTATAAACTATTTCCGGCACAGTTTAAGTTTCAGGCACAATTGTCAGCTGGATTCTTAATACAATCCCAAATGCAAAAAAGAAGCCATCGTAAAAAGCACAAATTCTGAGCTGCAATCAATGCCTGGCTGGGGAGCTGGCCGAGCGGCCCGCGCAGGGTCCTAAAGGGGTTACAGACGGCTCAAGGGTTGTTCCCCCAGTTTTCAGCATTCACGCCAGGCGGTGCAGTACCAGGTCAGGAGAATCAGTCAGGACTCCAGCCCGCCGAACCACAAACTCTTCCCCTGGATGAGGGCGAGGAAGAGATAAGATACAGAAAGGCTCAGGCGGATCCCCTACCCCAGGACCATACGGCTCCTAAAGATCGATGTTCTACCCGAGGTCTATGAAGGCTCACATGCCCAACAGATTCTCATTGGTTTAATGCACACTGTCATTTCATGCATATATCACATGCTGCACTGTTCATAAAGAAATGTTCTTAGAACAGCATCATGTGTACATATACAGTTGTATTTATATAAAAACGAATATGCCAGGATAAAAAAAAACATGAATTTACAATATACAAATTTTTCTTCTATATAAACAAGTATTTTTATTTCACCTGTTCACTCTTATACTTATAATTATTGTGTGTTTATAATTTATTGTCAAAGAAAAGTAAACGGAGCAGTCAACGTAAGCATTTAACCTGTACAACTGCTTGTACATATATGACATTTTGCGTGAAGAACACAATGTGATCAAAGATTGTCCCCTGGTACAGTATGTCCCCTGATATCAATGCTCCTTTCAGACTGCTACCATCCTTGTTTTCAAAGCCCAATGCTTCTATATAATACAAATAGGAGGGGAGACGATTTTCTCCTGCACAAAGAAACAAATGTCTTCCTCCCTGCAAAGCAGTGCCAACTGCTTTGGATCAATACATGAGCGATTGTTGTGGAGTACTATTTCACCAAGAATACACAGCCAGTTCTTCATGCTTCTTTTTACCAGATGGGGTATGATTGGCAACCTTAAATGACTCCTGATATGGAACTATTGACAAAGACGAGGGACATTTGATTTATTAAAGCATTGTCTTTGACGGCTTTACAAGCCATTAAATCTGACAAAACATATGTCTGAGAGATGGAGATCTGCTTCATAACTTCATGACTGAGCAGAGACCTCAGTGAATCTTGGATGGGTGTGTCCTGAAATAAACATTCCCTGCCAGCTGCATCTGCAACTAAATAGATCCGAGGGGTTACAACATAACTAAAGAATTTAGAGATCTATGTCGCCGGTTGGTCAGATAATATGGGCCCTTAATGGCACTCTTAATTATATCTTCCTATGAACCACCATCCAGGGTTTGACTAATTTCATTGTCCTGTATGTTCAACACAATTCTCTTCTCAGGAACCTTTGAATAATTACCTCCTAAAATTTCTCTATGATTTTTTAAAAAATGCTAGCAGGATTGACGATTTTGGCTTGCAAATACCAGAATAGAGCTCGGTTGTTTTCAAACAAACTTTGGTCAGACAAAGCATCCGGTTCTGTATCTTGCATCAGGCTCATCTTCAGGGAACTTTCAATAAATTAAAATATATGTTGTTAACTCCAAATAAAACATTTCAACAAATTCAAAGGAGGAGAGCTAACTACACTACATGTCAGCTAACTAGACTACAAACATACCAATTATTTTAGTAGGAAGTGATGTTGGACGTGATATTGTATTTTCTCTCATAAAATGTAAAAATCTATGCATAGAACACACACATATGGAAAATGACGAAATGCTCAAATGTTCTGGAAAAGGCTACAACTTGCATGGAAAATTGGGAACTTACACCACATGTTTTGCATTGTTTTCTGTTACCATTCATGCCAGACAAAGGTGTGCAGTTCAGTCTCCGATGTAAAGTGCAGTTGTCGGTCAAAAGTCATACCCGATTGCAAAGCTTTTCAGGAGATACTGTTATGAGATGCAAGTGAGCATTCATTAAACATGTCACTAAATCCCCTAATCAAACACCCAATTTTCATACATTTTCGTCTTAATCCTGGGACATCGTCATAAAATCTGGTCTTGAGAAGGAGTGAGGGAGGGAGCAGGACGAGGAGGAGAGGGAGTCGGGGGAGAATGCAGAAGAGTCTCACAGCATGCTCATGATGCTTTGATTGTTAGTCAGCTGGACTCTTGAAAAGCTCTCCTTTACGGTCTACCTAAAAGGCCGTAGATCAACTCCAACTTCCACAAACCAACCCAGTCTCACCAAAATGCGTAC
>OLKM01004131.1:22500-25103 GCA_900291075.1 Melanogrammus aeglefinus | reverse complement strand
AAAGGCGCCCTCAAATAAAATTAATTTTATTACCTTGGCGAAGGTGGAGCCCTTGCCCTCAGACTCGATGGTGATGGTCTGGGTTCTCCTCTGGAGGATCTGGTCGATGTCTTCCTCACAGAACTTAGATCCCTCGTCCTCGTCGTCCATCAGGGCTCCGTAAGCACCCTTCCTCAGCAGGTCCTCCACTTCCAGCTTAGACAACTGCTGCGTCTTGATACACGCAAGCCTTACAGTCAATAATCACATAGTCGCCATACGCTTACAGGTAAGGACAGAGCCGTCCCTGACGCAGTATCAGTCTTAAACATTGCGATTTTAAACTTTATCATAATGTATGGTATATGAGCGTCAAGCATTTTTTCACCTGCTTTTCACTGTTTTAAAGAAAGATCGACCCTGGATTTGAAACCTTTGTGCTGTCCAGCAGCAGTGCTAACTGCACTGTTCCCCCAATAAAATATAACACGCATATTATGATATGATTGTACCCATTGTATGCTGCCTTTGCGGTTGAGTGTCCTGTTAGAACAGCCTTGTCCAGACCCAGTTTCAGGCTGGCCTTTCAAACATCTCTCTCTCATGCGAGTTCTGGTGATCAGCAGCCGATACACCTTCACCGCCTTCGACTGGCCAATCCGGTGGCAGCGCGCCTGAGCCTGGTGGGAGGGGGTGGAGCCAACACAGGAAGTTTAAACACATACACTGAAAAGGGCTTGCTGAGCTGAAGCTGCATGTGGTTCTGGTCTGCGTGTGTGACTGCATTACAGTGTGTGTGTGTGTCTGTATTACAATGTATGTATGTGTGTGTGCGTGCGTGGGTGCGTGCGTGCGTCCACATGGGTGTGCGTGTGTACCTGCAGGTCGTTCTGGGGGTTCCAGTCAGAGTCGAAGATGATGCAGGTGTCCGCGGCGGTGAGGTTGATTCCCAGCCCCCCCGCCCGCGTGCACAGCAGGAACACAAAGCGGTCCGAGTCGGGCCGGGAGAAGCGATCGATGGCCGCCTGCCGGAGGTTCCCACGCACGCGCCCGTCGATGCGCTCGTACGTGTAGCTGAGGAAGAGCAGGTGAGGATTCAGTACCAGGCCAGCAGAGGAAGAACGCTCTCGACTCAACAGGTTCTAAAGCAAAGGAGAGCCCTTTGTATTCCCTTGATCACGGTCAATGTTAAACTGAATTCAGTAGGGACACACACACTCACTCAGTCAAGTCAAGAACACTATGTGCTCCCTTCCCTGATGGATGAATAAAGTCATTAGAAAACGTTGCCAAGCAATAGGCTGACACACACAACTTTTCTCTTTTCCTCCACCGCCCCAACTCTCTGTCGCTTTCGGTCTCTCCTTCAAACTGCATCTCTCCCGCCCTCCGCTCTCCCGCCCCTTTTCTCCATACATATGAGGCTACTGTTTATTTAGCCAGTCAACTTTGCTGGATGAAGCTAGGACTTAGTTTTATTCTTTGCAGGTTAGCTAACCGTCTCTGGATGAGGCTAGTGCTTAATTAGTTCTGTGCTAGTTTTCCACCATCTCTGGATGAGACTAGTGCTTAATTAGCTCTGCGCTAGTTTTCCACCGATGAGGCTAGTGCTTAATTAGCTCTGCGCTAGTTTTCCACCGTCTCTGGTTGAGACTAGTGCTTAATTAGCTCTGCGCTAGTTTTCCCACCATCTCTGGATGTGGCTAGTGCTTAGTGCGCTCTGTGCTTGGGAGCCCACCGTCTCTGGATGAGGTAGTCCTCCAGGATGTCGAGGCAGCGGACCATCTGGGAGAAGACGAGCACCTTGTGCCCCCCGGCCAGCAGCTTGGGCAGCAGCTTGTCTATCAGCACCAGCTTTCCCGCTCCCTGGATCATGGCCTGCAGCTGGAAGTCCCACGCATCCGGGCTGTGGCTCTTCCTGAAGCTGTCCAGGATCTTCTCCTCCGCTCCTGGAGGGGAGGAGATCCATTGAACAAGTATTAAACCAGGAGATCCCCGTTGAGTTCCCGAATACATTCTTCAAAAGGAGACAGGCAGCAGCATAAACAAAAAACACATACAGAGTGGGGAGAGAGAGAGAGAGAGAGAGAGAGAGAGAGAGAGAGAGAGAGAGAGAGAGAGAGAGAGAGAGAGAGAGAGAGAGAGAGAGAGAGAGAGAGAGAGAGAGAGAGAGAGAGAGAGAGAGAGAGAGAGAGAGAGATAGAGAGAGAGAGAGAGAGAGAGAAGAGAGAGAGAGAGAGAGAGAGAGAGAGAATCAGAGAGAAGGATAGAAAGAAAGAAGTGTGTGCGCGCGCGTGCGTGCGTGTATGCGTGTGTGAGCGCACGCCTATGATGACCTAGGAAAGTTTGTGCTTGTACCTGAGAGGCCAGGGTGTGTGTGTGTACCTGTGATGAGGTAGGGGTGGTTGCAGCACTTGCGTAGCTCCATCATGGTGTTGATGAGGTTGGGCATGTTGTGCTGGTTGGCACCTTTAGACAGGAAGGAGAAGTTCTTCTCCAGGATGGCCCTGTAGTATTTCTTCTGCATATTGGTCAGCTCGACCTGCAGGGGGCAGCACCGCAACACACCAGCTGTTACACACGCTGGCCACCAGCATCCAGGGATGGATGTAGTACTACACTTT
>OLKM01004131.1:0-17500 GCA_900291075.1 Melanogrammus aeglefinus | reverse complement strand
CCACAATCCATCAAAAAGGCCTGTGTGACATTTTCAGTTGAGAAAACTTTGATAAACTATGTTTATAGTCCACTGATGTTTATTGATGTCTTCTCAAATGGCAACCTTTCAAAACTCACAAGTTTCGGTACTTGACGTAGAACTCCTCTGCTTCATCTTCTACATCCTCTGAAGAAGCACCCTAGAGAGAAAGAGAGAGAGAGAGAGCGTGCGAGATAAAAAAGGAGAGTAACAGAGAAATAGTTACGACAGACAGAGAGGATGTCAGAACCCAGAGAACGGGGACGTCGTACAGTGCTGCATCAATCAAAATGAATTCCCCTTTAGGAGCAACGCACACACAGTACCTCCTTTTTCCATGTTTTGACGTTCAGAATTTTTCTCAATGATGTTTGCCTCATCTTCAGGTGGCTCCTGAGAGACACAGAGAGAGGGGGGGGGAGAGAGAGACACAGAGAGAGAGAGGGGGGGGAGAGAGACACAGAGAGAGGGGGAGGAAGAGGAGAGACACAGAGGGGGGGAGAGAGAGAGGGGGAGAGAGACACACAGAGATAGGGGGGAGAAGAGACCACAGAGGAGGGGGGAGAGGAGACACAGAGAGAGGGGGGAGAGAGAGAAACAGAGAGAGGGGGGGGAGAGACAGCAGGGTTCGCAGAGACACAGAGAGAGAGACGGGGGGAGAGAGACACAGAGAGAGGGGGGGAGAGAGAGACACAGAGAGAGGGGGGGAGAGACACAGAGGGAGAGACACAGAGAGAGAAGGGGGGGGGGAGAGAGACACAGAGAGAGGGGGGGGGGAGAGAGCGAGAGAGAGAGAATAAGCAGGACAAACGGATGTGTTTGCAGTCGAGTGTGTGTGCGTCCGTATCCATGCGTGTCCGTGTATCCGTGTATCAGTACCTCAGCCTGCCAGGCGAGCGCCGTGGCGTTGAAGGCCCCGATGCGTCCGGTCCCCAGCACGGCGATGGTCTCCCCGTCGTCGTCCACCACCTTGAAGTCCAGGTCCTCGTTGTACTTCCTCCTCTTCACCTGCCGGCCCGACCGCCGCTTCTGCCAGACGGGGAGGAGCAGGGGTTACACATCTCAGCTACGTTCTCTTTCCTGGGAAAGAGAGCGGGAGAAGGAGGCGTCTCCACCTCCTTCTCCCTCTCCTCCCGTCCCGTCGTTTCTTTGGTTTCCTGCTATCCCTCTCCTCCTCCTCCTCCTCCTCCTTCTCTCGCTTCTCTTTTTTTCACCCGGGCTCTGGCCCTCCCTCCACCTCCATCCTCTTTCACCTTTTTATACTTGACAGCTTTCCTTTTGGTTAATTATGTCAACATTACTCGTTTCCCTTCCTTCAATTTTTCCAACTGCATTGGCAATGTACATTTTGATGTCAACAAACCTCAGAGAGAGAGAGAGTGAGCGAATGAGCGAGTGAGAGAGAGAGTGAGAAAGATAGAGAGATGGAATAATATAATAATATCTTCCTCACAATTTCATTATATTATCCAATTGTTCCATACAGTCTACATAAAACAATAAACTTTATTTATATTCTGATGGTGGAACTGGGTGTGCGTGTGTCTCCACTCACCGTGTGATCCAGCGGGTCCTGGCTGTCATCTCCCCCCAGGGTCAGGGTGGATACTGAAGCTGCGTCGTCACTCTCTGGCCCCTCTGCGACCACCACCTCCTGGTTTCTCCTCTTCCCCTTCTTCTTCTTCTCCACTGGGGCCACGCCGGGATCTCTGGGAGTTCGGGGGCACAGCACACACTCAGTCATTAACGTTAGCATGATGTCAGCTGTTCTGTTAGCGTTAGGTTCACTGATTTATTAGGACAAGGTCAGCTGTATCATTAGTATGACCTTGGCCGAGTCATTAGCCTTAACCTTACCGTTAGCAGTAGAAGTGTCAAAGGCTTAACAAATTGTGTTGCCAACACAATAAATGTTTTAATGAAAAAGGCCCATGTTTTAGAGAATAATTTATACAAAAGACAATCAATTGACAGAAAAATGAATGCAAATACGGAAGAATAGCAGTAAGAGCAACATATTTTACAATGTTCTTATGGCATCAAAAAAAGTCATGGTAATTCCTGTCACCTGCAAACTAATTTTGCCCCGCCACCGATAGATAAACTCCCATGTGATCCAAAGAAAACAGAAATCAACAAATAACTTCACGTAAGACCCTATAAAACACAGCAAAAACACAAACTTAACCTTATAAAACATAAACTTCCTAACCAACTCTAATCTTTGTTTTATTATATCTTCATTTATAAGCTCACTCCATCTTTTCCAAGAGACCTGATTAGCAGGATCAGACAAAAATAAGAAACTGCTAGCAAACACTACATACAATACAGACTGTAAGCTATTATAGCTCGCACAAAATAACCAAATATAACCAATAATAATAATGCAATTACAGATGCACTAGACTACACCTAAGAAAATCGTACCTAGCATGACCTGCAGAAATAAATAAAAAATATTAATAGTCATTACCCGGCTCTTCTCAATGCTGTGGAACGCTCCGTGATCCACTTGTCATGGGCAACCTTCCGGGCGGTTGAATTTTTTTTTAGATAATTGACCGTTGCTTGCTAAGCATATAACGACTGCTGTCAAGTAAAGTGGATTTTTTGCCTCTGAATCACGTCTTTGGCAGCACTCCGTCAGTAGTCCGGTAACTTATCAACCCCAGCGTATTCGGTTGCCAAGCGACATCAACGTCTGTACATCTAAATGTAAATGAATGCCGATTTCTCTGCTGATGAAGTTATTTTTTCGTTTTGGCAAGCAGCCGTCTAATAAGCAGGTTAATGCATAAAACGTCGCCGGTCATTATCGAAAATAAGCCCCTTCAGGGAGTCAGCCCTGTCGGGGCTTATTTTCCCGATAATAATCAGCGTTCTATACATTATCCCTTGCATAACTGACCTGAATAAACTGACTTCTAAAATTTAACTCAAGATACGTCACAATGTAACTTCCAATATTACTGTTACAACACAAACATCCAAAACATCAGAAAGAGCTGAGAGTGTAGAATGAACATTCACGTCAGGATAAATAAGGGATGTTGATACAATAACAGTGGCTGTGATTAGACACAACAGACCGATGACTGACGGCAAAACATCTCCTGAATGAATGGTTTTAATAACTGCATTTAAAATATTCATCCATGCACTTCACCCAACAGGTAAACCGACAACCAGCTGTTTTTGTGTCTCAAACTTGGTTTCAGCGACAGTGGAGAGTATTTCTTCAAACACTGAAGTAAGAGATAGTTTAAGCATGTCTCAGAGAATTGTTTGCTTAAGACCTGAGTAGATTCAAAACAGCTTTGCTTGCCTGCTTTCAGACTGGAGTTTATAGTTAAAAGATATTTCTGGTTGTTATATTATGGGCAGTAAGATAAGCGCAGATCTGTTTTTAACATGAAACATCTCAATGGCTCATGAGACTTTTTACCTACTATTTACCCAAAGTAAAAATCTTTACTTTGGCCATTTAGCAGATTTATTTCTAAAGAGACAGGTTCTAAGGAGCAGGTTGGGGTTAGGGAACGGCTTGTGCTAGGATGCCTACAGGGAGAATGTAGACATTGGGGCTCAAGCACAAAACCTCCAGTTTTCTCTAACTTTACATCTTAATCATCAGAAGGTTTAGAGAGGGAGAGAACAGAAGCGTGATGCAGCCATATATGGCAGGGAGGACAGAAACAAACACAATTGGAAGAGTGGAAAGCGAACAGGAGTAAAATAATAAAAATACACAGCAGCGAGGTTTATGGAAACTCCTTCTCTACCTCCCAATCTCTCCACCCCTACCCCTCTCTTCAACACTGAGTCTCCAACAAGTAGCAAGAGCCCTTACACTCTCTCACACACACACACACACACACACACACACACACACACACACAACACACACACACACACACACACAACAACACACACACACACACACACACACACACACACACACACACACACATCTGTCAGTCAGACATTCAGGCAGCGCCAGCCACAGACAGAGTCAAACCATGGTCATGCTCTTACCTTGGCTTGCGTCCCTCTGCTTGGGTGCTGGAGGGTTTTAGGTGCTGGAGGGTTTCTAGGTGCTGCAGGGTGTTTCGATGCTGGGTCTGCTTGGGTGCTGGAGCCTGTCTGGGTGTCGTGAGATGCCTGGTGCTGGAGCGTGCCTTGTTTGGCCCGGGCGAGCCTTGGGTGTTGGAGTCTGTCTGGGTGCCGGGGATGGCTGGGTTTCTGGGCCTTGGCCTGCGGCCAGGGAGGTCTGTATTCGGGGATGTCCTCCCGCCTTGGGTACTGACCCACCAGGGTGGGGAGGGGGCATGGGGAACTGCCTCAGCATCCGTTGCTGTGGTAAACAGAGCACAGTTTCAAAAGGTCATGAAAGAGTAACTGGCAGGTAGGGCTGCACGATTATTGCCAAAATGGATTATCACGATTATTTTGATCAATAGAGATATTACGATTATTTACCACGATTATTCATTAAAAAAAAAAATCTTTAGAATTTCTACCAACCCCTAGTGGTAGGAGCCAAACACTGTGCTCAGCGGCCACGCCCCCCCCCCCTTTTTCAGGGTTGGCGCTGCTGTGTGCAGGATGGACTTAAGGTGCGGCCACACCAGACGCGTATCTCGCGTACTTCGCGTATGAAATCGCCATTTTCTCCATAGGGAACCATTGGTTTACGCGCGTATTACGCGTATTACGCGTATTTCGCGTATTAAGCAACATTTTACGCGCGTATAGCGCGTATGTGGCGCGTATATTTACGCGCAATACGCGCTATATACGCGCCGTATATTCGCGTTATATCGCCGTACATTTCAAGAGTTCAAAAAAATTGAACTTTTTACGCGAAGTACGCGAGATACCGCGTCTGACGAGACCACGCATTGCCCAATATCAGCGTTGAGCTTTGACCCGTCGTCCACTGGCAGAGAGTAGTGAGCTGGGACAGAAGCATACGGCCGACATCTTGCTTTTTTCTGTGTGGAAATAGTAACATAGTTACGCCATTAAAATGCTTTTATGGAAAACATTTCTAGCGAGAAATGTGCATTTTACTTTCATAATGTTCACTCGGTGAATGTGAAGGATGTTTGGTTTGATAGTTATGACGAAGAGGGAACGCTCCGTTCACTTGCATGGACAGAGTCTCTGGTTGCTAAGCAACCTCAACGTCTTGGTTGGTTTGGGCTCATCTAGGCGAGTGACGTAGGCGCGTATTGCGCGTATTGCGCGTATTGCGCGTATGCGACCATTTTTGACACAAAATGGTCAAGCAACATTTTACGCGCGTATCTCGCGTAAAAAGTACGCGAGATACGCGTCTGGTGTGGCCGCACCTTCACACAGTCGCAGACAGGTGTACAGGGAGCGCTTGGTTTGCTTTGCAGCGGAGGTAGAGCGTATACTGCATGGGCGGGGTTCGTTTCTTTTTTGGTTTTCTTTTTTTTGCGGATGCATTATTTTAAAAAAATATCGCAAAAATATCGTGGGACGCCAATATTGTCATTGCGATAAAAACTAGATATATTGTGCAGCCCTACTGGCAGGGTGGTTTCAGGCATACGCTTTGAACACAGATGAACCATGGGTGTGGTGCTGTCGTACCTGGGGGTGGGGCCGGAGGGATGATTTTAATCTTGGGCTTTCTCCCTCTCTTCGCGGGCACCTTGACGGGCACCTGGCTGAGGTCCTTCCTCTCCGCCGCCCGCTTCAAGCTCCACCCGCGTGAGACGCCTTCCTCCCTTCTCTTCCACCCTCCTGCCGGTGGAGGAGGCGTCTCCACCACTCTCTCCCTCTCTCCTTCTCCTCCCGTCGTTTCTTTGGTTTCCTGCTCTCTCCTCTCCTCCTCCTCCGCTTTCTCCTTCTCTTCGCTTCTCTTTTTTCTTTCTTTTTTTTTTCACCCGGGCTCCGGCCCTTCCTCCACCTCCATCCTCTTCATCACTTCCTCTTCCTCCTCCGGAGTGCCGGGAGGCATGGCCCGTGTGATGTGATTGGTCGTTTGCTGTTGGCACCCACAGGGTTGAGAAGACGGAGCTGGTCCTTGGGGCCCAGGACCAGCTGGCCCCGCGGGATCGTGGGTAATGTAGTTTGTGCGTTGCTGCTGTTTTGGTCTGAGGAAGAGGAGGCTGCCGCAGTGGAGGATGAAGGAGTATGCTTCAAAAGGCCACCATGCATCTGGTGAGGAGAGGTAGAGAGACAGAGAGAGGGAATTTTGACAAAATGTTGGCGCTTTTTTCTCTTGTTTTAAAATCTCATTCAAATATTTGGTCATTTGAATCGCTAAAAAAAAAATTCTGTGGTTCCTGTTATTTTTTATGCAAAAAGCTTGTTGGCCAATTTTGACACGAAACAAAAAGTGACACATTACATTGGAAGAAGGTCAATATTTCCTGAACCTTCTTCCTTACAGGTACGGGCAGGAGAGAATAACATTTAACAATGCTTGCAAAGGTATGGTATAAACGTGTTGTCAGAATTAGCTCATTATTATTATGTTCTATTTTGGTTTAAAATTTAGAGTAGAACATTAGGAGCGTTAGAATTAGATTAAACTAATAATACACGGGTAGCATATTGTTAAAAACATATCCAGGTCAGATTCAGACATTTCTCATGAGCTGTAGGGTCGTTGGGTTTCTAGACCAATCACGTGCAACGAGCTGAAACAACCAATGAGCACCCAACATGGATTTATAAAAAGAACCACGGTGCAGACCAATCTTTGGTAGACTACGATTTGGTCACGCTACTAGCTATGGATAGCTGCAGCACTAATGGCAGTGTAAAAGTATGATCTCTATTATTCCCCAATACAGAATCCTTAATAACTTCTATTGGGTGTTTCATACAAATTGCAGTGCTAATACTGGTAGTTATAATAATAAAGGCATAAAACAGATGCTCTCATTACCATGGGGATCTGTGTATTGGTTGATGCGTGGTCCTAATGGATGAGGATGAGGATCATGAGGATCCATGAGGATGAACATTCACGTCCTTGCCTCTGAGGTGGCGAGGTGGGAAGGAATAACAAGTTCTGGTGTGCATAAAACACACACGATAATGAATATTCATCACTGTTCACCACACGTGACGCGCGAGGTCAGACATGTGGGCAAACTGTCGTGCAGAACATTAATCTTTTTTTTTTATTATTATTATTTATTAATAGGTCTTCTCACATGCACGAGCTGGAACCATGAACTATTCCAAAGCAAGCTAAGTTTAGTCGACATGTGCTAGACAAGCAAGGCCTTTCACAGTGTCACAATGTGAAATACTGCAGTCGAGGTCCTGATTTCATTGTTGGGTTTTAAAAAAATCCATCAACAAGTCCTTCAATATGGCAGCCTGAATCATAATTGGCAAACAAACTAAAAATCTCACAACAGATATTAGCAATCACAACAACAAGGTACACAGCTGTAATGCGTGTTGCACGTGCGTTTGCGTGCGTGTGCATGCATGCATGCATCCCTGTGGGGTATAGATTGTGTATGCTGCCGCTATACCGGACAATGAAACTATACATCCTCTGTCTTTGTTCTCCGCCAGCCAGGATCAGCGCTGGCCTTTAGAACTCATTGATTTCTGAGCCATGGGTTTCGTTGGTGCATAGGAGCGTCGGGGCTGGTGTTTAACGGTAGGAAGCTTCCACGGTTCCCATGGCAGCCCAGCGGTTCGTAATTAAGCTTCTAAATTTGGCCGCCAATCGCTCTGGAGTTCCGATTGCGCCTGCACGCACAGGTTGACAACGCAGCCAGCATAGCTACACAAAACCTGATTGCCTGAAGTGTGCCTGGGTGTGTACAGATGATAATAATAAATAACAACGTTAGCTTTAAGGCACCATGCAGTGCTTCACATAAAGGACAATGACAAAATAAAGGTTTTTGAGAAGTTAACCTGATCACCTACTGTAGCTATACAACAATCTATCTTTTAGTTAACCTCAGTTCAAGTTAGCTGACCTACTTTTGTATCCATCTAGCGTTTGGCGGGCCAGCTAAGTAGGCTAGCTGTGTGCATAAGCTATTTAATTAAGTCATTCCCGAGTAATTAATCAAACGTATTAGGGGCGGCTGCCAGACATAGAGATATTAAGTATGTATGTTTTATGTTATCGAATCAGGTGTGTGATGTGGGATTCAGCGAGACAGAACTACAGAGTACCGGACATTTAAAAATACTCAAATACCTTCTCTTAAAAGCTTTTTAAGGTCCCTATTAAATCACAGGGTGATGTTGATTTCCGTTAAAAATTCCTTTCAAAATCTACTGATTTGTGACATCACAAGTGGGGGAGTTTTCCACCCCGACTAATGATGGATATAGGATGGGTTAGTCAGCTGTGTGGTATGTATATACTACCATGGTTGTGGACACTCCCAACAACATTAAAATTAACCCTGGCTAGTCAGTTTAAATATTGACATCAAACTCCAACATCACATAGTATCCTATTGTTTATGTAGTTGATAATATTCAGTTATAGATATCAACGACTGACTATTAATAGTGCTTGATGACACCATATGAGCTGCCTTTGCTTATGTATATCACTTTCGATATGCACATAGGTTATACACATTGTATATAGGGTGAGTGGTACCGTGCAAATCATAGAACCTTATCATCTCAATCTTGAACAGAATATTTATAAATTCCAACCTTATATCGTAATTAAACAGAATAAAAAACTGCAGCAGACGGGAACATGTGTATTAAGTATGACAAACTATGGAAAGCCACTAAACCTGTTATAACCTATGGTTCACCTGGATTCCCAGACATACTACAGCTAGTGTGCCGGTTTGTCTTTTGTTCCATAGCACCTTGTCTTTAAGTCGCAAAGTATATATAAGATAGATAGATGACAGAGACAAACAGAAAGAGATAGAGATAGATGATAGATACATAAGAGATAAGAGTAGTAGAAAGACAAGAAAGAAAGAGATAGATAGATAAACAGGAGAGATAGTAGATACAAACAGAAAGAGATAGACCTAAATAAGAAAGCAGACAACAGACAGACAGTCAAAAGAAAAGATACATATAAAGATATAGGGCACACCGAGACACATAAATAAATACTATATTCAATAGAGAAATATCTAGATATAGTAAGAGACAACGTGAATACTTCTTAATATATACTAGCGCTCTGACGACACGAGACAGACAATATTCGTATAGACAGAATCAAACGGCAAAGAAGCCAAATATGAGAACACATCTTTCTACCGCACTTTTAAACGTCGTTTATAGTAATCTATTATCATTTATATTCCTAAATATATTTTGACTGCATTGGGGCAGTTGTCACATGTTTATTTTCAATCAAATAAAGCTATGTGAAATTCAAATGGGAGACGCTAGCCAACTGAAATTCAGAGACCAAAGAACGTGAGTCCACCTTTGCTCGACAGTGGTTGCCAAGCGTAGCGTAATACCACGATGTTGACACCACTCAGAGGTTCAGATATCATACTTAGTGGACTCACAGTAGTATATCATACCATTCTTTTGTATGATTGAAGTCAGGTCCTGTAGACTGTAGCCATGAAACAGGCTTCTTTCTGCCCAAAGCTGTGGGGCGCGTGGACATAAACACACGATGTTACCAAGGTAACGCTCACTTTCATCTTCATCCCTGTCTACCTCACATCGTTAATACATGTCAATAACTTGCTTGATGATGGTTCATGCCACCTGTCAACCTAACTCGGTACGCTTGATTAGTCCCGTCTCTGTTAATTCAGCTATACCCCAACTTCTCTTAATATCTACTGCTGCTCATACATGACGCCCCCTTCTGACAGTCCTAAACCGCTATGACCTACGGTGCTGCTTAAATGACATTTTCTCTACCCCCTACACCTCTCTCTAAAGGACCAGTCATCTCTTATTACAACCGCCACTACTGCTCCTTTAATGACTTGACCACTTGTATTGTCCTAGCACTCATCCTGTGCTCGGCTTGATTAATACACATCCTATGTATTCGGTCCAACCCCATCCTGCTTCTTAGGGATTAATGCAAGACCGTCCTCTATACCGTCCTAACCCCTCCCTGCACCCTTAGATGACCCCGTCTCTATACTGTCCTAAACACATACCTCTCCTTTAATGACGCTGTCTCTATACGTCTAGCACTTCGTGCTCGTTTCCCTGCCTGGTCTTTGAATCCTAACGCGGCCTCAAGCTTATCCATTAATCACTCCTGTTTCTGTTGATTCACTGTCCCACACCCCCTCCCTGCTTAATGCCTCCCACTCTTGTGGTCTACACCCACTTACCCATGACTCACGTGAATCGACCCACCATCATCTAGTATCTTCCACTGCTACCTACCGACTACCCTGCGGTCATTTGAAGGATGACCATAATTGCTTATTCATGTCTAACCCCTACAACTCCTCCCTGAATGACCCATCTCTGGATCATTCACTCGGGTCTATACACCCTGCTCCTGAATGACCCATCTGTATTCACTGTCTAACCCCTACCTGCTTCTGAATAACCTTGCTTAAGGCCTAGCCCTACCTGCCGCTTAATGACCCGTCTCTGTATCCAAGATCCAACTATACCTGCTCTTAAAGCACTTTCTTTAACTTACTCTCTAACTTAAACAATAATAAAATACAATTCTCTGAGGTTTAATACGGAACATCCATTAGATAATATGAGGGTAACTGGGCCACCAGCAGCAGACTCTCATATCCCCCAAATGAAACTAGCGTCCCACCATAGCAGCATGCTAGATTTCCAGTTCGCACTGGTGATGTCACCACGGACGCAGGTGTTGCATATGGTGAAGTCACAACGCTATGCTGCTGATTTGTCTATCAATGAGGAGTTCACCTGGTGATCATGATTCCACTCGAGTGAGCCATCCAAACGCGATGAGGTGGACATCACTGCGCAGTTCTGGACTCCCCCTCCCTGGCACCCGACTCAACCCTCATCTACCATTCAAACCAGCTTTATTACTTTGGACAAGCACTGTGACACAGTGGCAACGGCAAACACAAGACCACGACCGACAAGGTAATTGCCACGTCCCGATTTATCCACAAGGCAAATCCTTTCTTCTCTCTTCTCCCTCTCTTTGGAAGTCTCGATTCCATCTGATTTAGAGGCTTGCTGAAACAAGTATAAGGCCATATTGTACGAAATTAAGCAATAGCTAAAAATTAAAATTAAGCTGTAGTAAATCTAACACTCATAACGTCACAGAAAAATAAAGAATCATGCAGTTGATTATTCAATACATTTTTTTAAAAACGTAATTGTAAGAAAGGTAAACAATTATTTTCCTCTGCTTGTTATTTTGTCTTGGCCACATCCCGCACCCATTTATCAAAACACAAATACCACATACATCTCTACTAGCAGCCGTAAAATTGAGCAGATCAATAGACTCTATTCAGGAAATCGCCTAGCTAGCAGTGCACCAACCTGAACTGAGACGCTCCACCTAGCACATCAATATCCTACATGCACTGGCTTCAGCTGAATGCCCACAGCTAGCTAGCACGCGCAAGGAGATTCGAAAGCAGGATGACACAATATTAGCATCAGCATCGACTACAGCTCTTATATATCTATATCACAGCTAAGGTATCAGAATTATTGGGAGACACAACACCGTCTAGAAGCCTCAACACGATTGACAGTTCTCATATCTGCGTCCCTCACAATCAGCACGCGCTAAACCCTGCTAGTAGCCTACCTCACCCATCTGACGATAAAGCTAGATCACCGCGATCAGTTCAAACCTAGTCGAACACATTCTCAAAGTTACATATGACAATAGCGAAAGACAGAAAACCCATAAGTCCGATTTACGAAGGTCTAACCTTAATAACTATTAGTAGCAGATAAAACTGCATACGTACCACATATATGCATCACATCTTACTCAGACATACCATGTCTGTTATCTTAAAATCATCATGAATGCGCGGTAGCACAAGGTAGCTGTTCAGCCAAGCAAGTTAGCAAACTAGTGCAATGTAATTTGTTAGCATAAGCTGCTAGGCTCGTGAACACTCACGCGGGAGCTCGAACAGTGAGTGCCAAGTTGACGGACAAAGTCCCACAGCTCAAATGCAACGGAAGAATGCAGACCCACTTGCTCTGATAGGTCAAAGTGTACGACATCGAGGCAGTAGAGACAAAATTTTTTGGAGGGGGGACACACAAACAGGGGAGAGACAGAAGTGATGTGCAGATCTCTCTCAGAGACTTCGCCTACATATAGCTGGAATGGCTACTTGATGACAAATTTTAGCTAAATAATATCTCAGTCAAAAAAATCGCCTACCTAAGCTCTAAATTCACAGGCGATACTGTAATTGACTTCTATGGGTAAGAAATTCACAAAGCGTGAACTTGGACACAAAATTCTGACATTTAATGGTCAGGTATAAATGGAAAAGTAGGAGCCGTTTAATACATAATTTGGGTTGGAAAAAGGAAGAAACCAACTTTCCAATATCAGGTTTATACAGAAATTCCTTAGTTGAATTTACTACCTTCACCATCTTTCTTAATACAGCAGAAGAGGAGGAGCACACGAGAGAGAGCGAGGAGCGAGAGACGACGCATAGGAGTTGAATTAAGTACAGCAATAAACGGAAAGTGAGGTTGGCAGCAAGAGTATACAATCCAGTTTGTTTCTCAGTGCACGCACCACGTGACATCATTGATATCACCAGGTCCTACTCACAACATAAAATAAATCCATATAACTTTAGGAGATGACAGCGTAAACTCATACACAAAAATTCAGAAAAACTCATAGGCCTTGTTGAAATGTATACCATTGTACAGAAAATAGACCTTACACTCAGTTATTATCTGGCTTAATTCGCTGGCTAAAAACTCATTCATTTGCTACTTTAAACATACAAATTTAACCAACCCCGCGGAAAACACCATGAATATAAACGTCAAATCTCATAAATTGAGAAGGAAAGAGAGAAAATGAAATGGAGCTGAAAGCTAACCGAGAACACAATGGGGACACAAGCTCAGAGGGAATCCGTCAGAGAACTCTGGAGTAGAGTACACCTGCTCACAGAAAACTCTCCATAACACCTCACCAACGACCAGCTTCAGAGGTACTCTTGGTCACAGAAGTAGCAAACCACACAAACGCATAGGGATAGATAGACGTAAGTGCTGAGTGGATACACCCAGGGTATGTACAAACACGAACAGACCTCCAGATGAACAACATCTAACAGTCCACGTTCTTAAGACGGACGATGCTAAGTTTCAAAACAACAGTTCACGAGACATCAGCATACTCAGCATAACAGTCTAGAACTGCGGAGCACTCAAATCTCATACCAAGATTCACTGCCTTGAGTCTCAGCCTCAGACTCTTCTCTATGACACTCAATGTTAACATCAGCTCGAACGCCAACTAGAAACACTGCTGGACGTAATCCAGAAGATTGTAAATTTTCTGGAATCAAGAGATCACTTTTTTATGCTCGAGAGTAAGCTTTCTAGATCACAAGGCAAGGCGTGAAAATAACTAAAAGACTATCAGAGAGCAGTAACATAGTAATGAACAACAGATGGACGGGGTGTCGCTGCTGCTGATGTAGCTTGCATGTCGTTGTGTCGCTGTTGTGCTGTGTGTGTCGTGTGTCGATAGTCAGTGCTAACTCGTGCTCTCGCTGTGTGATGCAATACGTGTGTTGAATAGTGTTGCAACGTGATGTCGGGTAAACAATACCTCGCTGCTTAAGTCCTTTCTTTGTGATCAACCTTCATCGTCTATCCTATACACTGCACTCTGTGACACTAGAGGAAGAACACGAAGTAACAGACCCGGTCACAATCCAAAAGGCCATTTACCACATATAGTAGCCACATTCGGGGAAGCGCGCCGTTTCCACACACACACCACCACAACAACAACAAAATCCGATCGACAGCAGCTAGACATGAGACTAAGATAGGATTAGCAAGTTGCCACGTAGGACTGTCAATATTTTAAAAGCACATTCTACGAATGGTAAAATAGGATAAATAAAAAAATCGAGAAAATGTGAAAAGGAAATCCTTGACAAAAGTGGACACGCAATGTGACCCAGCCACACACGTTCTGAGACCCGATAGGGACGTATTCATCTTCCATATGGAGCAGAGCCTTCATACTCTCTCCTCAAGAGTCAGATGGTACATAGAACTGTGTCCCGTCATCATCAGGCCCAATTTCACAATCAGTTTACACCATCTCACAGAACGTCCTGTGTGCAATAAAGTACTGCTCGCGCAAGATAGACAGGCTCAAACAAACAGAATTTCTCAAATGCTTTACAAATTCAAAAAAGAACAAGCTACAATTTTACTTGTTTAATATATTCAAGTCACACTTTAGGGTTGTACAACTTCTATCGCCATATTTCGAATCACTGCACTCCGAACATCGACGTGAACATTCGTATTACCAAATAATTTAGAAACTATTTGGTTTTTAAGATTAATCCCATGTTTCTGATTAGCGGATTTCTTATAAACCGGTCTACTGCATCTCTAATCACTAGCGTTGGGTTACTTTTAATTAATTGTTATGCTTTGCCATCTTAATCGCAGTAGCACGCGCGCTAAAATCAAGCGAATAATAGTAAGACATTCGTTTCGACAAAACGCATAACGACAAAGAATCACGCAGCTAACAGAAAAGTTTGACCCTAAAGTCATCCTTGCAGACACAAAACACGCTCATGGTGGCAAGATAAGACGCACCGGCTCCACAAATACCCGCTTACTCTCACGTTGACGTCAGCAACCTACCTGTGTACTGTTAACCAGGCACATCTGCACGCGAAACTACTCCGAACATGAGTTCTCCACCGCAGGTACATTGTAGAAATAAAAAAGCATAGCCACACTATCGCATAGACACTTCAATCCCAACCTGCCTTAGATAATACCGATATCTGTTCACACCACAGAGCACTTATTTTATCCAACAGGTGATGATGTGTGGGGCATTCAAAACCATATAACGCGGAAGAGTTTCCCCCGCCACAGATATTTCTCGTGGTGAAACCAGAAGCTCACACACCTCTCAGTAATAAACCATACAAATATGAGCTATCAGGAACGATTGGTGGATGTTATCGGAATGTAAAGTTTCAGATAGGGGTTAGTATGCTTATAAGTAAACAGCCCACCTGCACCACATAAAACTACACAATGCTGTGATTGAGAAAAAATGACTTGCACACTCGGCCATTACTGGACAAATTAAAATAAATATGCCAATAGAAAAAAAACTACACGAAATATTGTAGTACACTCTACCTGTAGCGTGATAATTTTTTCAAAATGGACCATCGACAGACCAGTGTTCGAAACGGTGGGGTAGGCACATTTGAGAGACGATCGGAGATTACCGCTAGTCATTTGAAAGTGTCGCAGGCGGGACCTCCCAAAAGAAGGGACACACTCCCCTAACAGGCTCGAGAGATCGAGCCACGACGTTGCATCACAGCCCATTTCAGACAGCACGCGTGTAGTAACACAGAACGCGGAGGGAAATGAGATGTGGAAGTACGCGAAGTCAGTTCTAAAAATAGTACTCCTACTAGCGGAGATAATTATGAGCACGTCTTTTAAAACAATGTTAAATGGAAGATATAGATGCTAAGTATACCGCTAAAAAAACAAAAGAAAGGATAACATAGTGTCAAATGTAGATGTGTTTCAGGTGGGCCAGTAATTGATTGATGTGTTTACAATTCGGACTTATTGCGCCAAGAGAATACCTATTCAAAGTTTGTTATCGTTTAATTAAGTATTTGAATATATTCGTAATCATTATATTCCAATAAAGTCAAAATTTTGACCCACCACAGACGCACACACAGTTAAACATGCCTCAGTAAGACATGGATTGGGCTGATACGCGAGCTTGATGTTTTCACCGCAGTATCGCTATGGTTACTCGGGATCTGTGCGTGTATCGGCCACGGTTTCATTAGGAGTTCTCATAATAAAATCGGCTGGTCTAAATCAAAAACCTTGATTCACTGCCTCTATCACATGGTCATAGAATAACAATTATGTAACCATACGACTGCGTCGGGTTCTCCGAACCGCGCCTCTCTCTCTCTGCTGCCCATAACGGTTCGAACCTAATTACCAGGGACGCACATAAATAATTCGCTTACGATTTGATTTATTTTGTGATTAATTAACGAATATCAATATTCAATAACGAAGTTCGGAGTAAAGCCTAAGTTCAAATGCAACAGAAAAAAAAGATATTTTGAGATTTCGCTTAAACTTAGGAGTCTTGAAAATGGTATCAATAACATAAAAATTAACAATCTCCCTCATCTTGACAGAAAATTAGAATGATTCAATTTTCTCTTTAACCGTTAGTATTAACGGTTAAGATCTTATCGTAAGCAGTTAACCATGGACATCCTTATATACTGTGTATATAAAATGTATATCATACATTGTATGTTTGTTTTTCGTGTTATCCAGTTTACGTTTTTATTTTTTTATCATTTCTTATACTTCTTTTACACTAGTTTCACGAACGTTGGAAGCAATAAACTGTGTTTTTACACTTCAGTCTGCACTGTGAATTTGATGTGACATGTTCCGATTTCTTCAATAAAGATGCGGCATTACAATGTTTCTTTTTTTATCTGATTCATCAGATAATCGAAAAAAGAACAGACCGATTATGCGATTATAAAAAATAATCGTTAGTTGCAGCCCTAGTGCGACAATTCAAAAGGCAGCCATGGATCATTGGCCCAAGAAATCGCTAATAATTATCAATCTTAAACACGCAAAACAACCACTACTTTCTCGACGAAGAAGTTCGCAGTCAAAGACTACTGTACTGTTGTGCAAAAAACTGCAATAAAAACGGTGCTACTGCAGAGCTATCGCAGGGATGCGCACCCCAAAATCTCGGCCACGACGGTGGAGAAGGTCGCGAAGGTAGCGTGGGTGATCGTATGAGCGATTGAAGGAAAAAAATAAATAAATCGCATAAAAATGACAGTCACCTTCATCCATCCCCTATGAAATTTGCGCATGCCGCAAACAACGGCGCTAAACTGCGGAACAAGACAAAAAACCATAAGCCTTGCACAGACCAGTATGAACGCGTAAGGCTCATAGCCTCTCATTCTTAATTCAAGCCCTCGGATTTTTCTCTTAATAATCTAAAGAAAGGGTATACAAAATGAGTGGGGGAGATAGGACCACGAGTAAGAGCCCAAAAAACGTGGATCTCTTCATAAACGGAATGGACGAGGCATTAATATCGACTGCTCATGTACTACGAACCAACTATACCAACTGCGAACGCGAAATGAGAAGAGAAAGGTGAAGGAACTAAATGCAGTTTCGCTCCGGACAGCAGTCATTCATTCTCACAGCATTACTATCAAAAAGCCAAAAAGCC